>JAYDZG010000011.1:13201648-13219688 GCA_034509265.1 Microcambeva bendego
TTGTTATTAAAAATGAACTGTTATGAACTATGGTTCAGATTTTTAAAGTAAGGCGGGCTTAACTGAGAACACCTGTAAAATGTTTGTTACACATATTTATGTTAACGAATATGGTCACAGAAACAGAACAGTTGTAGGAATAAACAAAATCCCTGACAAAGATATATGCCCCTTTGCTACCTTGCCAAACACCAGTGACTCAATGCAAAAAACTGTATGGTGACATAAATAACACGTTATATTTATAATACAGTAGAATGCATTCCTCACCAGTGGAACATTTTGAGGGGCAGTTGGTGGAGCTAGTCCTGGCCACCCTGGCATAGTGGGCTGGTTGGGTTGTCCAGGCCAGACTGGCATGCCTGGTCCAGGCTGTTGCGCAGGCTGTTGCCCAGGCCACATGGGTGCAAGTGGTTGCCCAGGCCAACTCGGATTTTGAGGCTGTCCCGGCCAGGTAGGATTGTTGGATTGGCCAGACTGCTGACCAATATCAAGGGCATCTGACAGCTAAGATACAGTGAAAGAGCAATCATGTTAATGTATGTACCACATGTAGTCACTAGGAAAAGAACTCGAACCTTTCAAGTCTCTTAGAATAAATGTTATTGTGTCAACATCACTAAAAAAAGCATTAAATTTAAAAATATAATAAAATAATTCTCTTTTATGGTCCTTTGTTTTGATAAATTATACATGCATTAGGATTTAATATCAGTGACTGATAGATATCTTCTAAATTTCTCTAGACATTCTTCCTCCAATCTCTTCTCAGGAGCTGAGCACACCTCCGAGTTTAAAATCCTAAATACAGGTATGGAACTGATTTCTTTAACAATCTTTATAGTAGGGATTTAGGCATGTATTCTTCTTTAATGTCCATTTTACAAAAACATGCAAAATAAACATTTAAACATTGTCCATCTATTTAGTTGCTCTTCAAAATACTATGTATAATGAGCAAATATAAAGTATTAACAAAATATGTAAAACTAAGCCTCTAAACAGCATTCTAGATCACAATAAAATAGCTGGATCCCCATAAATGACATATTATGGGAATATATATGGGTGACCGTGTTTACACCAGATTATTACTTTTTTCAAGTGCTGTAATCTTAATCTTTCTAACCACATTTTTTACATTAAGTTAGATACCAAATGGGTCTACTTGCTCTCCAGGCTAGCAGCAAATGCAATATATGGCAGCATACTTGAATCTTTCATATGGTAGGTGAAAAACTATGGACACATGGCACAACAGACGTGATTTGCAAACCAAAACCCATTTGTGTTTGTTCATATTTAAATTACATTGAACCATTTAAAACAATCATCTGAACAGTGAGTTAAGATGGAATCGTAGCTATAGGTGTGCTCTTTGTCCCAATTTTCTTTAATGTTGATTAAATCATGACAGTGAAGAAACACTTACATCCATTGGTTTCTGAAAAACATAAAAAACAAATGCAGATGTCAGAATCTATATATGTTTATGATAAATCTACCACAATGCACTTGTGTAACGCAATCTGTCATGACAAC
The DNA here is from genome assembly GCA_034509265.1 of Microcambeva bendego. Lineage (NCBI taxonomy): Eukaryota > Metazoa > Chordata > Actinopteri > Siluriformes > Trichomycteridae > Microcambeva > Microcambeva bendego. The sequence goes on from JAYDZG010000011.1 coordinate 13,203,191, forward strand.
TGTACCAATCATGGAAGAAAATGTGTAGTGTTATTTTCCCTTTGTCACTATTTCTTATTTCAGGGCACATGGGGACAGTCTTGAAGCATTTGACTAAAACCAGTGAATGAAAGCTGGCACTGCTGGTTTCTTTGGATTGAGACCAGACAATACCAACTAATCACGACTATGTTTTCAAGAGGATTTGCACTGCACCTGTTTGAATGACTCACATACAAATCTCCCTCAACCACACCCAGTGCCATTAGTCAAGAAAGTACTGTTTAGTACAAGTATAAGTACTGTTCTTTTACACAGGGCAATACTAAGTTAAAAAAGAAAAAATATAGTAACTGATTGGAATAATGCAACTTGTAAATATAAATAACAGTTTGTTGGACATTGTACTGTATGTAAGCCATGGTGAAAGTTTCTGTATCTGAGAACCATAAGAATTAACAGATTAATATTTAAATTTTCAACGTGTAGCAGGTGCAATATACACTACTGTGTCACAATACAATCTAACCAATTGAAGGTTAAGGGCCTTGCTCAAGTGCCCAACAGTGTCATTAAGCTTTACCCACTAGGCTACACTTGCACTGTCAGAATAAGAAAACTGACCCTCCTGGTATGGTGGATGGGGTTGAATTATGATATTTTAGGCATCAGAAGACTCAAAACATAAACTCAGTACTTTAGTTACACTATGGAAATGAATCAGCCTGTCATGTATGAATACCAGTGCTAAATAGCAGTGTTTGACAGCAAGTTACAACATGTCATATTCCCTACATTCTTCCGTCAGTGAAAATTTAAAAAATACAATAATAAAGACAGATTGATTTAAAACTAAATTATCAAAACTATCAATAAGAAATATACCGATGTTCCAGAATAACAAGTTCACTTAATAAAGCACGGTATGACTTAAATACCCAAAAAATATATACAATAAAACTTGACTGTAGCTTAAGACATTTCAAGAACCAACGGAAGACACAAAAGTATAGAGCAGAAGAACTGTATAAAGTTACCTGTTAGATTAGATCTGACACTGAGAATAAGCTCAAGTAGTAACCTGCAACTTGAAGAAATGCTGGTTCTGGTACATTTAAACACTCTCATAACTTACTCTGCCCCACCCTTTTTCCTCAGTGCCTTACTGTTCTCCTAGCTCTCCACCCACCAGGCTGCAAAGACTCTCTGTGTATACAATAAACAAACACATTCATTTTTTTCAGTTATACCACACCTATAAAACAGTGTCAGGAAAATCCTTGAAAGTTCAACTTATGAAACTTAAGGCTAGTCATGTTAAAATAAGTTAATTAAAAAAAATTGCCTCCAGTTCCTGTTTATAAAAAGTTTATCATGTTCTCCTTTTGTTTATGTGAGCTTTCTAAGGCTACCAAATGTTAAACCTTAACACAATTAACAGTAAAACATTAACAAATGCACAAGATCAGTATACCATGAAACTATGCTTCTTTTTTATTTTTAGCCAGACATGTGTGTACTCCAGACTGGTGCACAAATAAGTGGTTTGTAAATAGTAGAAAACAGAATATATGCTAATTTATCATTTGATATCTGAAACCTTTTCCGACCAAATTGGAACGAGTGCATTGTAAGAGGAATTTGTGTAATAATTCAAAATATGTGTTTTGAAACTTTCCACAGGTGAACAGGTAATAATATATTATCATGACAGATGTAAAGGGGGTAATTATAAAAGTCCTAGTTGGTTTTGAGCAGGGGGTGATAGAAATGGGAGTGTCTAATACATTTTATCTCAGTAATGCCAAGCAGTGTCGAGATGTTTTTGATTTGCAACTTGTAATTAGATCAGTGGTTGAAAATGTGACTGAAAATTAGGCTCAGTACTTGAGTGTGGCACAATACTCATGAATATGAGTCAAAAGTGCCAATGCATGTCAGTACTCATCAAACCACTCCTTCAGTACGTAGCCTGCTGTACACAGTTATAATGACATGCTTAATGACAAATTTTCGAATGAGTCACTATCAGAGTATTACTGGTGTATATAAGAACAGAGCTTTTTAGAGCAAACATGTATTTAGATTTAACACAAACTGTATTTAGATTTAGACTCTCAGGAGAGATGAGTCATTATTAGTGTATTCCAGGTCTAAATTCACTGTATTTGTCAACATTTATAAGAAATCCTTGAATTATGCACCACATGACCAAATGTATATTAATACATATTTTAATGAGTGGTCTTAGCTATTTCAGCCACACCCATTGCTAACAACTCCTTATCATCAATATCTTAGTCATGCTATCTCCTTAAACAAACATAAGCAGTACAAGCATTTGAGCATTTGAGCTGAAGAGCTTAGTGAGTTTCATTACTGATGTTAGTTAAATGCCACCATTACAAATAAGCTGGTCACAGGTCTGTCGACAAAACATGGCCACACACACACACACACACACACACACACACACACACACACACCTGGATTTGTCTTAGAGCCACTAATCTCTGTCCATGAACTGGAGGCATGGTTATGACCAATAATGCTATGATGAATCTACAATGAACCTTCTACCAAAACTCACACTTCATCTACACCACTAAGAAACATGTATTTACATTAATTAGAGAAAATTAAAGCAATAATTGAATAAATTAGTATTATGTGCAGGAAACAAATAAAACCAGTAATGACTATTCACAATTAACAAATTGTAATCATGGAAGAGGGAGCTGTTCACCGCACAACCACTAGATGGCAGTAGTGCTTCACATCAACAAGGGGCTGGGTGCGACCTGAAAGACAACATTCTACAAGTCATTGTTCTGTCTCCATTTCTAATGCTTTATACCAGATTCAGACGATTTTATTTAGGTCAGTTCTGTAGATGATGAATCACTGATACGCAGGAAAGGTCATTCATATAAATATCCTTTCATATATATAGATGTAATCCTTTCCATTCTGTGTTAAACGTGACATGTAGATGCTTTTATAATGTCATGTTAGAAAGTGTTGTCATTCCAGATACATATATGTACATACGGAAACGAAAAAACATTCCTCCATTGGGCAATTCAGAACAAAAAGTGAATAACAATACAATACACAGTGCATATAACAAACATACAATAAAAAGGCCATGTGGTGGCGCCCTTTCTATGTGCGTCCGTCGGTATAGCAATAATGCTTGAATAGGGTCTGGACTAATCACAATCCTGATCAGGATATCAAGATAAAGCAATTGCATAAAGTAAATGTATTTTAAACAGGCTTGACGAGACTTGAGTTCTGCTAAACAATTAGGACAAGGTGTTTTTCCCCCTTCACCAATAGATGGCGTAACTGCTTCGAAGGATTTAGTTGTTTGGTGGGCGTACGTTTTTCATCCGTTTGTTGGATTGAGAAAATCTTTAACTGCTATGACATTTAAATTGAGTATTATGGAACTGTGAAGCAATATAATGATGTTGCAGTGTAGTGAGCCATGCTGAAAAGCATACATGATTAAAGTGGTTAAATTTAATGTTCTTTTGGTAAGGATATCCAAGCTGCAGCAGGGTTTTTACATAGTCATTTATAAGCAACACATAGTATGTGTGTATACAATTTCTGACTGTAAAACATTTGGTCTGTACAGTTTACAGAGCCAGGGCAGCACGGTGACTAAGTGGGTAGCACTATGTCCTCACAGCAAAAATGTCCTTGGTTTGTTCCCCAGGTGGGATGATCCGGGTCCTTTGTGTGTGGATTTTGCATGTCCTCCCTATGTCCACGTGGGTTTCCTCTGGGTGCTCTAGTTTCCTCCATCAGTCCAAAAACATGCTATCAGGTTAATTTGAGACACTTAATTGTCCTGTGGATACCTAGCCACTTGGATGCTTAAAACAAATGCATTGTAGTGACGGTCCCAAGCCCTGGTAAATGGCATCCAGCATAAAAACTGGGCCAACTCGATAATGTGGACCACGATCTGCTTTGGTAACCCCAAATGGGAGCAGCCGAAAGAAGAAATAGAAGAAGACAGTTTACAGATACAACACTACCCTTACTGATAAGACAATTGTGCATTTACAGTTTATATTTACATTTTTGCCATTTGCCATTTCACCGAAAGCAAATTACATTACTGTGACAGTATACAATCTGAGCACTTGAGAATAAAGGGCATTAACAACCCTCCTTCAGCTTATGTATCCATACCAGAACAAACTAACACGTTATTAGATAACTAGTGTCATACCAGTGCTAAAAATGGTCCATCACACAAATGCTATCTGATCAGTAGGGGTCCTACAGAGGTCCCTTTAGACTGATAAATGGGTTAAAGGTGGTGACAAAGTGTACAAAGCCTCAGATAAGCTACAGACTTTATTTTCTGTTTGTAGGTGTTGCTTGTAAAATAATGAACGTACACACCAGTGAGACTTGTATTTGTTGTACTTTGAAAAAATAAAAAATATTGTTTTGCTAAATTGTTAGTGTTTATCAGGCCAACATTAATCTACTGTAAAACATATATTAAACAAATGCATTGTAGTTAAAACAATTTGGTACAGCAGGATACAACCTAAAAGATCCTATAAGACAATATTGCATTTCACTTGTTATTTGTCTTCTTATGCCTCAACATGCGTCTCACTATCAGCTGTACACAGATATCACTGAGGTCACAGAGACCAAACAGAGCTTTAATCTAACGGAGTCTGATCACTAAGGTCAAACACACTCCGACCCAGCAGTGTAATGAGTCTCCTTTCACACAGCCTGATAAAGGAGATGGCGCAGAGGTCAAATTTAATGCATGACATCACCATTGTAATTAGGGGAGTGAATGTAAAATGTAGCATCTTTCAAAACATTTACAGAAATAATCAATAAGACCAAAGGGCTTATTGAAAGGACTCATGAAATGCCCCAAATCAGTCTTTGTTAAACGTATGATCCATGCTGGTAACAGGCAAGTAACTGCCACATCAGCTTTACCGGCAAGAATTCACAAGTAAGCCAAATGGCCACGCTTTCCGAACAGCTAATCCAACACTAATTAACAGAGATACATTGTTTAGTCATTTAATATGCTGGTGTGAACCAGAAAGGATCAAAGGAATAAGAAACACTAAGCCCTTCAGACAGAATCCTGACCTTTTTCTGAACTCTGTCTTGCCCTTTTTGTCTATTCATCCAAAGAAATTCAATTCATATTTTGACAGGACTGGACACAATTCACAGCCCACATACACCTTCCCCCAAACCAAAATTAATTTAGTAGATCACAGAAGATACACTAACTCGAGTCTCTAAATCACAATGTCAGAACGCTGCGCTGCAGTGCATACAGATCAGTTTATAGTGCCGATGGTATTTTATGCGGGTTAGAAATGTTACACTATGTATTATTTGTTTAATTCTGTGTATTGTAAAAGACTACTGTTTTCCTACTGTTTGTACTTTTTTACGTTTCAGCATTAGGCAGATCATTAGGCAGTTGTACCACCTGGCAATTTAAAAATGAATCACATTAAGGCACTGGAAAAAATCATACAGTAAAAAATGTAATGTCACACTTGTTTTAAAGAATGATGCAACTAGGCACAACAAATATTGATTTTTACTGATATATTCACAGATTCCCACAACATGTCTGCCTGGAAACCTGTTATGCCATTAACTGTCTCTGTGTGGGTTTTTAACCATATTAAATACACAAAAAAACTATTCTAATTTAGAACTACCTGTTTCCAAGAAATCCCTTGTTGTTATTTTTTCCCATTTATGGCCGAACACCAACCTCCAAAAATATCTCATATATTTACAGATAGTCACAATTACCTCATCATCAACCTCAAAAATATGTACAAAATTATGACCAGCGGTGATCAAGTGGGTGGCAGCGCATGGTGCTCCAAAACGAATAATACACTCTGTGAATCCATGGCCCTGGCAGGTGATAATCCCATTTTTGATTGTGGGGAGGGTGATGGCAACAAATAAATAAAGATGTGCTTCATTTGTGCATGACTGGATTGTTAAGTTTAGTTCATGTTATATTTCCCTTTAAATGAATGTCATGATAAGATTTTGACAGGACATAAAAGGCTTCTCAAACTTGTTTTCTTTTGCTTTAGTTCGCCTAATAAGAAACAGTAATACATATATAGTATAATACATCTGACTGCCTTTTGAACACTGAAGTCCAACAATAATCTTATCTAGAAGGGATTTCAAATCAGCTTCAGCACCTTTGTTTTTTTCTAGATAAAATGATACCATTCTCTGGCAAAGATTGGTTGAAGGGTTAACTAAACACAGATCTCGATCTGATGCTCGACTGGTCACAGTTCATGTTGGCAAAGTGAAAACTAATGACAAAAGCAGCTCATTATGCTCAGAACTAAGAGTAGGAACCCACATGATAAAGTCAAATGATCATTGTAAGTGAAAAACCAAACCAAAGGCTGACCAATACCAAGCTCAGATGGTAAATTCGTCATCAATAGTAATTAGGACTTCTGTGGGCAGGAACCTAAAACACACTATTAAATTAGTCTGTATTCATCCAAACCACTCTGACGCACAAATATTCACTCCATTCCCCACTGCCTTAGAATATATATATAACCCTGAGCCCACTCGACTAATAACATGCAAATGTTAAGTTGTTTAATTTGGTCAGAATGTTTTAAGTTTGGGAGTAAATTACATTTTACATTTACATTTTCAGCATTTATCAGATGACTTGCAGTACAGTTACAGTATACAGTCTGAGCAATGAGGGTTAAGGTGAGTTTTAAACTGGCGACCTTCGGATTACTAGTCCAGTGGCTTAACCACTAGGCTACGACTGGCCTGGTGATTCTGCACGATATAAACAAAATGTATATCATGCATTACTGAAGAGAGCAAATGACCTTGTTCCAAGTTCAGCAACAATGTTCCGTATTAAAAAAAATACATTAAGTATTGTATTTTCTTTCCATTATTTTAAAGAAAATAGGCAGTTTTAGAAAGAGAAGATTAATATGAAAGTGAATCATCTATCTCCGATATCAAGAATACAAAACCACCACCGTTTCCAGACATTTTAATAATTGTAGCATATAATGAATGAGCTAGACAGACAGGACTATAATTATGATGTCACGTTTTTGCTTTCTCTGCAGCTCAAGCCTCAGCAGTGATTCGAAGCCAACCGAAACATTAGCTGAGTCAAGTGAATCAGGCCCAGTACACACACACGTTAGACTGTAGGCCAGCACACTGACCTTTATAGATAAAACAGACAGACAGACTTGTGTCACTGATGCTGAAAAGCAGGGCTCTCAGATAGGTCAATTTTTGGTTTCAAAGAGACATGGCCACGTCTCCACTTCATGTCTTACCCACCCCATTTCTATTTCCCAGAGAACACAGACCATCTTTGTTTTCAAATGTCAACTCACCCAAAACTTTGAAAAATAGAAAGGGGATTAGAAAACAAATCAAATATATGAGAAGCACCACATTCACATAATAATATATCGTCAGGCAATTCGCCCTCTCAAATTTCCATTGTAAAAAAGACTAACAACCCATAAACTAAATATTGTGCACTACTGTTATGTAGTAGAAATTGTGCAGTCTACTATTTTGAGGTTACTGAATAGAATTTTGTGTGCAAATGAAGTCACGTGTCTCCTAGTTCCCAGTCAAGAAGTTCCCTCACTGCTCTGTGTGTAGCCCATTATAGCATCTATTAAAAATAATGTAGATTTGAAATTGTTTTCACTGTGTATTCACTGCTTAACTGTAATCCAAGTTCACCAAATACATTCTGCACAAACTATTTTTGGATGCTTCTATTACAGAGTTTGTGTTTGTTTAGACTAACTGTTAAACCAAATGTTATATATAATGTTATAAAACTGCATCAAAAAGGTTCATGCTTATATCAGTGTGTTTTACCCACCAATAAGAGCAGACCATTTGCATGCTACCAGCCCCCAAAGCCAGCACTGTATGTTGTGTTTATTTTTTCCATTAGCACTGTGTACTCCATATTTTGACCCAAGCTATAAACTGTGACTATGATTTCCTTCAATTAGTATATTTGATGATGAACTGTATTTTAATTTTTTACATAGCCAATCAGCAACTGTCTCAAATGGAAGTCCATGAGGAGTCTCATACAACAAGCATGAACTGAAAGCATCAAAACAGGACATCTCCATCAAAAATATATAATAGACACTTATAAATGACATGCTAACTAGTTTAACAAGTATTTAAAACAACGAATTAGGGTAAGGATATAAAAAGTCTTCCTAATGTATAGCATATTTGAGTCTCTGATTATTTTCATTAAGACAGTGTGGTGTGGGGGTCTTTCTGAGCTGCAACCACAAGGTAGAAAAAAAGAGGACTCCCTTTTCTCCCTCAGGCAGGAACCACATGGAACACTGATGATTCATTCATAGTTATTAATGCCACCCCCAAACACCAAAACCCCATCCAGGAAGAGTAAAGAGGCATATAATCCAATAAAAGGATAATGTAAGGCAGAAGAAAATACTATATATGTTATATATGCAGATACATGTGAGAAGTACAATACATTTCTTTATTCAAATATCCCAACTGGGGTCAGCCATGGTATAGACAGGATTTAAACCCACAAGAAAGGTAGAAACTGACAGCTCTACCCACTAGGCTACCTGTGTCACAAATGTAGCTGTTGTGGTCAGCCTGGCAATGTTAATTATTTAGTAATTTCCTAAATAAATAAAGCTGTACCAACCTCATATAGAGTCAAACACATTTATTACAAGGTTGACCTGTCAGCATACATTGAGATTAAAAAACAGTACAAATGGACAGGGTTTAAGCATTCTACTAGTAATTTCCTCCACTACAATTCATAAATGTTTGAAGGATGCAGAATTATTTTTGCTAATATCAGATTTCAGCTCTCCAAATATTTCTAACTGGATTGAGATCAGGACTTATTCTATTGTAGCAGCCAATTTGTTTGACCCATACCTAAATCGCAGCTTCATTTGCATATGTACTCTGTTATTTAAAACATTTGATGAATTCTAATATAAGGTCCTTTCTTCTTTAAGCTGTTAATGCATTTATGCAATACAAGCTCACCCAGCATGCAGCTCATTCAATACTGGAATACTGACAGATCTTAATTCATTCACGTCATTCTTTCTTTGATTTATGGAATATAAAATGTGTCACTTTACAACCCTTTTCAATACCCTTAGAAAGGGTTGTTGCGTTGCTATAGCAACTATACCTGTAGCTGAATATTTGCAGCAAAACAGGGAGGTGGCACATGTATGTATGACAAGATGTATGACTCCTTTCTAGCAGACAGCACACCATATGTCTTATAATTCCTGTTAGAAGGAGAGGATATTGTGTTTACCTCAGGGCTGACACTATGTGAGATAAAGTCCTCTAAGGTTACTGATTTTCAGAGAGTTCAATCACATTTTCTCAGACTACAATGTTGTGGAGCACATAGAATGTTTGTTTATTGGGATTTTAACATCCTGTTTTACACTTTAATCTCGTGTAATGAGTAACCATTTCCTGTCATGAATGTAACTAATCAACCTACAATTTTATATCAGCCACCACTGGGCAATTTTGTTTCCCCAATTCACCTCAATTGCATGTTTTTGGACTGTGGGAGGAAACTGGAGCACCCGGAGTAAACCCACGCCTCAGTTTTCGACATATACCAAACAAATGCAATTAGATGCAAATCAACAACTATACATTCTTAGTCAATTTTATTAGAAACTTAAATATGTGAATATTCATTTATACAAAATATTTAATATCATTAACTTGTCCTTTCCTGAGCTGTCCTGCAACGTTGATGTACCATCTGTTGACCCATCCAGGCCAACTTCAGACAAATTAAATTTACCAATCATGTTAACAAGTAGTTACTGTAATCTTGCTAAGGCAAATGGTCTAGTGTAAAAAGAGATGTTTTGACATTGATAAATTAAAGTCTGTTAAAAGACAGCCAGAGTGAAATTTGTTCAAGACACAATCAACACCAGACATAATGGATAGCCATTCTGAGCCAATTAGGTAATTAACAACTATGTGTGAATTACCTCTAATTAGTCTACATTGGCCCAACCATATAAAATGTATTTAGTCATTGTTTTACCAAATGGAAATGTGCTTCTAGACAACCTCCACTAAAGTTTTGTTCATTCATACACGTAACTCAGACGTAATTTATTTTATCTAACAGAAATATTTGCTCCGTTTCTTTTTATTTACATTGTGAAATGGCAATGATCTCAGCCTTTCTTTATTTCTTTCAATGTCTCAGCTGCTCGATAGCCAGTGTTTACAATGCAATAAGTCTCAGACAGGCTCAAACATCCCTCCTGGAACCATTTGCATGAGCTGTGGAATATACAAACCAATGGTTTTCCCTCCAGAGTTAATTGTTAAGCAAACACTAAGGAGCATAGCTAAATAATAAACACTGCAAAGTAAAAATACTTCTTTATGAAGAGTGAGTTAATTTTGGTAACTTTTGTATTAACAATCTGGTTGCCATATCCTCAAATGCTCATGGAACAAAACCGGTTAAAAGTCAAATGATTGACAAGCTTATTGAATTTGCCACCCTTCTACCTAAACAATAGCATTTACACGGATACAAAGAGTCATTTGTCCAAAGTTCAATGTCAGCAGCAAACTCCTGCTGCTGCCTTGTGTTAGGTGAAATGGTGTGCAGTCTGCATAGAAAATCATTTGAATTTGCAGTGACAAAGTGAATGTCATTCCTGTCAAACATGTCTTATAACAAACTGTCATTTATTATAACAGTCACAGCAGGACAAAATGCAAAATAAAAAAGAATAAAATCAATTTGAGACAAGTTAAAAGTCACAATCAGCTGGGGGTAAATAGTGGCTATGAGCCAAAGTGTTGGTATAGAACTTTGTATTTAATATTCACACATTATGCTACAGCTTAAATTGATTTAAAATGGAACAAGTAATTACTCTAGTTTGGTGATTTATGTACTATTTAGTTTTTTTATATGTTATTATGGTATTTATATGTTACAACAACATGTGCTTCGATTAAAAAACACTTATGGTTGCCAATCTTAATTCAACCACTAAAAGATTTTCTATAGTTTGCAGCATATTTAGATAAAGAAGGGTGCGTTTGATGCATACTCGGGTTAGGGCAAATTCTTGCAGCGGCAAGGAATGCTAAAATAAACAACTCTATTGATAACATCATCCCATCCTTATTGGACAGGCTGAAAAACTTGGAATGCACGAAGGAATCTTGGCACAAACATGTCTTTTCTGCTATTTTCTCTAATCCACACAACGCAATAGCTTGAACATGGATATCTGGACATTTAACAAATAAAATTTTAAACCTATGTTCGAACAATGACTAGAAATGACGAAAAACCAAAACCCCTGAAAGACACACTTGCATGATTAACATTCCTATACATTGTCCGACCGAGTTGAATGTTCAAAGGCTAATGCATATAGGAGACAGTCTGTAAAAAAGTAAGTCCGGGATTCATTTCAGTTTGTGTTCGCTGCATTCAGAGCACTAAGCTGAAGAATGAGCATGGAAGGGTCAGACAATGAAGTACTAAGGTTCCACCTCATTTGGTTGCAGACTGCACTTGTCTGCTTCTATATGTTTTCAAGGTTAACCAGCTGTCTGGTGCCAGTCGGTCTGCTTTTCCTGATTACCTGGTTCTCAAGAAAAGCCAGTCAGCGACCCACACCCATGATTACGTAAAAAAAAGTGTGCACATTTAACACATAGCACACAAAAACTGTATGAACCATTATAACAAATCCCCTACAAGATCAATTCTCAGACTGTAAAAAATATCTGTGGGGTTTAAACAGTAAAAGATTTATGAGGTTGATGAATAAAAGACAACACTACTCAAGCTGGATGAGATCATCTTAAAAGCCAGTTAAATCATTACAATGCCAAAGGCTCTTTCAAGCTTTTTTTGATTACAAAGACATGTTCTTATTTCCAGATAAGAAATAAATAAAATATCTACTGTATATCCACCAACCTTTTTATATGACAGATGGCACAGTTGCCGTGACAACCAACAACACAGTGAAAACAATCTGCAAAGCCTCAAAGTTGTGCCAGATAAGCTGATAGCTTATGTGGATCACACTAGTATGTCACTATATGGTTTGGGTGATCAAGAGACAAGAGACTGGAATGGCAGGAATTTTGCCGTATGTTATTGCCAGCATGGAAAACAGAAAGGCAAGGCCTTTTGGATGGTGAAAAGCAATCTTTAAAAACACGAGGGTGTGATAGGGGTATTTTTCGAATCTTAAAAGTAGAAGCATAAAATTATGTCAACAGCTTTCCCAAAGATTCATATCAATTCAAAACAATCCTCCAACCATAGCTGAAATCTTTCCAATTTAGCTCTAAAAGCCATTTGAATGCAGTAGTGGCAAAATGATTTCCAGTGGTAAATGTAGACAAACTGGAAAATAATAATACAAATAATAATAATTTGGGACTGGCTATGAGCAAAATCCCATGTTGGTACAGCACTGTTTATTTACTATTCACACAATATGCTACAGATTAAATTGATCTAAAATGGAATGAATAGAAAAAATAAAAATAAATTCCTACTTTTTTCAATTAAAGTAATATACAGTATGTATAATAATACAATGAAAAACAAGAGGAAAACAGGCCCTGACTACTTAAATAGGTATACATAAAGTTGAAGTATTACAAGTCTGCAGTTACACTTTATGATAAAGATCAGCTCTGGATTAAGAAATGTCCACATGCATAAAGTGAAAATAGAAAGACATGAGAGCATGGGGCATTTTAAAACCAAATGTTATGACCCACAAAAACCTCTAACCTCTAACAGCTTTCATCCATTTGCATTTCTCAGTTACCTCCCAAGTTTATTACAATGAAATCCTGCTCATAAATATGAACTGTACGCTTATTACGATCTCAGCTAAAGTAACTCTAAACTTCATCAGCACATCTGAAATTAGCTGTACACTAAAATTACACATTACAGATTAGATCAATTATAGATTCACAGTCAGCATTCTAGCTCATCCAAAAACAGTGAAAAACCTTAACTTCCAGTAGGCACACATTTGGAATCGTTTTTTCTTGAATATTATTGTATGCTGGATATAGTTGTAGGATTTGCTTTTACTGCAACTGTAGGTGCCCAGCCCAAACTAAAAAAAAGAAAAATAGCTAAGAAATGTTTTTGTTCGTTGACAGTATGTATTAAGCCAGGTAACACCATGGCTTATTTAGCAGACTACTTTAGTGCTGTTTGGTGAGCTTACGTGGCCTTTTACTGTAGTTCTGAGTTGCTGCTTAGCCGGGTCATATTCACTACATAATAACATATACACATACAGCTACAGACAGGCAGACAGTGGCAATTAATGACAGTGCCATGTTTATCTGGCATTATGCATGTATTTTCTAATTAAAAATATGAAATGCAATTTAAAGTTTTGCATGTGTGAAATTGGGTTTCTTTCAGGTAATGCATTTCCGTCCCACTTGATAACATGCAAAGTATGGATTGGCTTATTTAAACTGGTAAGGGAGTCTGAATTCAAGCAATTGTGCAATGGCCTGCAATTAATTTACATTTTAAAGTGTATTTGCAAATATAGGAGCAAGCCAAAACTCCTGCCTGTTGAGTTCATGCTAGAGAATATGATAGGAGATCATGAACTTAATCATGCACCTAGTCTGTAAAACAACTTATTTATTTATGAGCTCTTTTCTATTATTAGTGGTGAGAAGACTACATCATCATGATTCCCACACGGGGCGTATATTGTACTGAATGTAAATAAATAATTCATATTGTTGTTTTGGGTGAAGTGGAGGGATGAGACTGTGTTTGACTTTTAAATATTTACTTTTACAAGTGTTGTAGATCAAGTAATACATACACACAGACATATACACAGCCTCTGGACAGGGTGAATGAGTTGGGGGTTCTTGATTGTGCATTTTAGGGGCGGTTATCAATATTATCTTTTTCCACTGTGACATTGCTTCAAACTAAACTCATTTGTCTTCCAGTCTCTAAGGACTCAAGACTAGATTAATACACTGACCAGCAGCAGCTGACCAGACACCAGTCTAGGATTAATGATCCTGGGGAAGCATTTATCATTAAACATGAACTACTATGAGCTGTACTTCAAATTTAATTGCAATTGTCATTTCCATAGGTAAATAAGTAAGTTTCCTCAATGCTGAAAACTCATATTAAAATCTAATTTATTCATGATCAGTAATTATTTCAGTCCATTCCATTCTTAGACTGGGTAGAAAAGCATGTTTGATAGGACAGCAGTCCTTAGCAGGGTATCACATACACATTCACACTGACAGGTAACAGAGAGAGAATATAAATGGAAAAACACTAACCACAGATAAATATTAATTTCTGGGATGTCACAGTAAGGCTGCAGTAATTGTCCAGGTTTTTAAATTTGATCAGATATTGTAAAAAGAATATGCCCAATGTGGATTGACTGCATGAGTTAACCGTACGTTGCAGTAAAACAGCTGAAGTACAAGATTTGTAATCAAAAGGTTGCTGGTTTATGACCCACCTCTGTCAGGATGCCACTGTTAGGGCCATTAGCAAGGCTCTGCTTGAACAATGTTTTCTGACATTACTGTAAACTGCTTTGGATGCAAAAAGCTGCTAAATGCCAAAAACAGTTCATGTATACAGTTAAAAGTTTAAAAATGAGTGTTGGCGTTCTCTTGTAAAAACAGAGAACTCTTTATCAATTAAATTGTTGTGATACCTGCATTTCCAAAGGTTATTTGATGAGGTGGTTAGACTGATTTACTCCTTTCATTGTCAATAACTTCAATGGATTTAATTAAAAGTAGTTTTATGCCTGGCACTATAAAAGAGAAGCTATAAAAAGAGGTCAACAAAAAGGGGTTTGCTTGATTTATGAGGTGTCTCTCCTGTAAATAAAATATAGGTCACAATGCAATCACGATTCCCTCTAATGAAAATAACTGGCAACCTTGCTCAGCACAGCTTTCTTACCTGGAGCACGATTCTTTTACCATCTATTCATGACCTTCAGCATAACCTCTTTTGGTTTTTATTGCAAATCGAACAGCAGGACCGAGATGAGAAATGAGTGACAGCATCTCAAGTACAATCCACTCTGCTTTCTCTTTGGGACGGATGACTCACCGAAGCAATTCTGAACACTTCGGAGTTATCTGCAATGCATGCAGAGGCTTGTGTGTATTGTGAAAGGAGGTCTGGTAAAAATAAAAAAGGAAAATACATATTATCTGGAAAACACAGAAAATACATAACTATATGGCAAGGAGTTAGTGAGGTGTGAAGAGTTATACGTACAGTTACTCAAAACTTTTAACACACTGTATGCTCACGATTTTCAATTATTGACTCATTTTAAGAAATAAAATTGTGACTTGGTGCTATGCGGGATTAGGATTTCTGATTTCATAGGATCAATTCCAGTCACTGTACATCTGACCATGTTAGACATCACATTTCAACTTTGTGCACTAATACTGGGCAGTTGTAGCCTAGCGGTAAATATACTGGACTAGTAACTAATAGGTCACTGGATCAAGTCCCACTACTGTCAAATTACTGCTGTTTGGCCTTTGAGCAAGGCCCTTAACCCTTAATTGGTCAAATGATGTATATACTGTAACTGTACTGTAAGTCACTGTGGATAAAGTGCTAATGCTGAAAATGTAAAATGTTATCCTAAATATGAAATTGGCCTCCTGTGCTACAACATTTTGGGTCTCTTTGGGAAGCGTTGTCCATTCAATCAGATCAATGCTTGACAAAAAGTTCTGATTTACAAATATTCCAATATAGTGTTAAGAGCAAGGCTTCATGCAGGTACTGTAAGCGATTTGTAAAGCCACATTATTTTTTTCTCCCGATCTCACTCACTCATTCTCTTTATTAACCACATCAATCAGGGTCATGTCTATCCCAGCTTATCAAAGGGTGCAAGGCATACGGAAACACTCTGGACAGGGTGCAAGTCCATTGCAGACACACATACACACATTCCCCTATAGAACAATTTAGTGTTTTAAATTACCTGACTGCATATTTTTGGACTGTGGGATGAAACCATTGCTCCCAATGGAAACCCACACGGACACTGGGGAACATGCAAACTCTACACAGAAAAGCCCCGGACTGCCCCACCTGGGGATCATACCCAAGACCTTCTTGCTGTGAGCACAAAACACCTAGCCACTGTGCTGCCCTCTACCAATCTAGTTATTTCCGATTACCAACCATAACTCTTCTGCCAATTGAACTATGTTCATTCTGGCCAAAATGAACATTACTAGCCAAACCTACGACATGCACCTTGTCACCAGACACTTCTTTTCGAGGCAGTTGTGATCAGAAGGTTGCCGGTTT
>JAYDZG010000011.1:13231803-13252754 GCA_034509265.1 Microcambeva bendego
ATTATTAATAATAATAATAATAATAATATTTGTTAAAATGTATGAAACAACAACTGGTTGCTTTTTTTCATCATGTTAATTAGGTATATACTGAAAATAAAAAGCAGTATGCAGAGAGTCCAATCAGTATTTATTTGTCCTTGATGCAGACAGTTGTTTTAAAAGGACACTAAACTACTTGCAATTGCAATGGCTTGGCATTAAGAATGCTGAAATGTCCTTCTGTCGAAATAAATCAAGGCAGCACACTACTGCTTTGTGTTTAGTCCAATTACAGGGGGCTGTAAAGTAGCCAGATTAGATTATCATCTTAATTTATTATCTTCATTAAATGCTCTATCTGCTGGAAACATATGGTGCAATAGCAGAGAAAACCCAGTAAACAAATCAATCCCTGAACACCACACACATTTATTCACTCAGTTGTTACAAACATTACCTCACCTTCTACCTCACCTTCTACACGTTCTGAAAGGGTGAAAGAAACTGGACACAGAAAGAATGTAAAAGACTCTTCCCACATTGTATCTGGACACATAATTTGTAATCATGATTATTGTGCTATGTGGCACCCTCAGTACCATAAGTACAATCAGTGACAATCAGTGTTCAAATGTGTTTCCAGTGTCAAACTTTTGATTTAAGATGGAACCTTTTAGGATCACACATATTTAGTGAAAGTAAAGCAGTTAGTACAGACACCCTCAATGCACAGGGATTGGATTCCAGGTTTGTTTGTTTTCTAAAAAAATGCTTGCTATTTCCAAACTGTTATCAGTTAAAGATGCAAATGCCAGCATTTGTCAGGATATGAGGGTACATCAGTATCCAAAGCATGAATGACTTTCACATGAGTGAAGGTACCATTAAGCCAAATGTGTGTACTGGAGAGACATATGCAGCCATCAAGGCGGCATCTTTTCCCAGGAGGTCCGTAGTTACTCCAGCAAGACAATGCCTCATTCTGCACATGCTACAAAGGTGACAAAACTCATTTGTGCCTTGATTTCAAAGTTGAAATAAATCAAAATACCTTTTAAATACTGGGTTTTACCATCATTTGTGCAATTACATACATATTTACTTAAACTATTACATAGCTGGAAAAAAATCTAAACAGAAATTCACTGTGCTATACTTTAGTTCCAAGTTAACATTCATAATGACTTTTCTTTAGTTGGGCCGGCTCAAACACTAGAAATGTCAAAGCAATTTGTCTTTTTTTACAGATAACATATTAATTGCTTACATCCTTGGTAATGCAATGCATACATTTGCAAGGGCTTAAATAGCAGGAGACATGAGCTGTAAAGCCTTAACTTAAACCTCCACAAGACTGTATTGGGGAACTTCCAAAACTCTGAACTAAACCGGCTGGACTGTTTTACTCCTCAACCCTCCAGGTGCTCTGGTAGAAGGGAGCAGAATAACACAGGATGAGAGTCTTTTTTTAGAATGCAAGGGGAAAAAATGTTACAAGGACCGCTGATGGCAAAAACGGCTTCTGGAAATGCTTAGTATTATAATCATACTAATTACGAAGCAGTGATTTATGATTTATGGAATACCCTGTTCTCTCCAGCATGTGTTGAACTGACAAGGGCAGCAGACAAAATGTAAGTCAAACTGTGCCTTGCACTCATAAATCAACAGAACGTGATGTCTTTATTTCTTTCAGCATGTTTTAACGGGTGCTGTATTTTTGTAAGTGCTAATGCAGAATGTGAACACAGCAAATGTAATACTTTCATCAGGCTCTTCTAAACCTTTAAAGAGTATTGTAGATTTTACTAATAAATCAGACAGAAATAATCTTCCATATGTGACCACTGCTGTCTACGTTAGTGAGCCAACTCCTGGAAGAGACATAGACATTGGCATTTGATGCCATGCCACAAAGCTACTCACATTTTAAGCCAAATAACACTTCAGATTTAGGTAAGTGTTGAAATAGATTTGATTGATTGATTTTAGATGATTTAACATACCTGCTTATGATCTTGGCACAGAGCACAGATGTAGATCTGTTTAATATTCTTACAAGAAATTACACACATCCTTAACATCCATGTTTTCTCTGTTATTCAAAAGTTACCATGAACCTCAAGTCTTCCGAAACCCAACTTCCATGACAAACGGTGGTACTTCTACAGCCATTTAACTTATAACATCTATCTCCTGATACTTACATGTATTTTAAGTCTGTATTTTAAATAAATGTGTTTAGCAATTAAAGTTCTAAACGTTAAAGTGGATTAAAGTGGATACTAACCAATATAGCATTCACACCCTAACACATTATTGACATTTAAAAACAGTCCTGGGCAAGTCAATACAGTGCAAGTGAAAAGTATTTGCCCCTCCCCATTATCTCTATTTTCCCATTTCGGAGTGGGGTTAGGTAAACTAGAGATCCAAAATTCCCAGGGATGGTGTTTGTTGTTGAACTTGAACTGATCAATCATGTAACATAATTACCCATCCTGTCATGAATGTAACCAAACTAAAACATGATGTTAAAAGCATACAAATCCATGTAAAAACACTGGGCACAAACCAGGAATGTCATAATCAGGCTTCTGCTACAAACTATATAAATTCCTTTTCTATTGTTCCTTTGCTTCATCAATCATCTCTAAAATCTAGCTTTGCAGAACTGTTTAGTTTTATTGCATTTGGGGATTTAATATTTCTGATTACATTCATACGCATGTGAGAGAGTTGGAGAGAAATAGTGAAAGAGTATGAGAGTGAACTTGAATGCTTGCCTGTAGGTCCATTTATCAAACATCATTCACATATTCCTTTACACAGACAGCAGCACCCTATATGTTAACTGCTAGGTAAACTTACTATTAAAGAAACTCACGACAGCATTCGTGATATTTGGGTCTCATCAAAGACTTAAAGTCTCAAATACTTACAGGTGGGGCTTTATGATGATGTGCCCGCCATCTGGTATTTCTGGAGAGCAGCCAGCACAGCGCAACACCTAGCAACAATCTAGCAAAACCATGTTTGACTGCTACTGTAATGTTTTGATTAATGCCGTTTCATATTGTTAAATCAAAATGCAACTTTGGATGAAAGTGTCTGCTGAATGCCAAAATGGAAGAAATAATGTAGGTACATATGTCAGACATTTTGGCATTTAGCAGACACTTTCATACAAAGTGTGGTTGTCTAAGCAATTGAGGGTTAAGAATCTTGCTTAAGGGCCCAACAATTTCAAGTCCAGTACCTTTATCATTAGGCTGCAACTGCCTCATAAGACTTCAACTGCCCTGCAAACTTACTTACTAAATCATGCTGATTGTGTAGAATTGAATAAAACAGAATAGAATGTCTTTATTTGTCAATAAGAATATACAGATGTACAGTAGAACAAAATATTTATTTGCATACCCCAGCTTGTTTGGAATCTGGGGTCAGAGTGCAATGTCAGCCATTGTACAACACCCCTGGAGCAGTGAGGGTTAAGGGTCTTGCTCAAGGACCCAAAAGTGGCTGTCTAGCAGAGCCTGGATTTGAACAACAATCTCTGATTGATAGCCCAAAGCTCTACCCACTAGGCTACCACTGGCCCTACTGTGTTCTGATAATAATAATGATTAAACCAATTGTTTTTAACTAATTCACCAGTTAACGTCTAATGAACACCTTGATTCAAATATGGTCACTGTTGCTTTGATGTATTTAATAAAATAATGAAGTGCTTATTCAATGTCATAAAAGAAAACAAAGAAAAAAAACAAAAAACAAAAGTCAGATGTTTAATTAGCTGGTATCTACCACTTAACTACCATGCAAGCTAACATAGAATTTAGCATTCACTAGCCTGAATGCTGTAAAAGATGACAAAAAGTCATGAGAACATTTTAAACCTGCATTATCATATGATAATGTTTTAAAGTTGCTAAAGGATAAAACATTCCTAGACCTACTTTAACTAAGGCTTTACTAACTAGTTGTTTCCAGAATCAATTGACGAGATTGGTAATGAGTCTTAATTAGACCTTATATCTTAAGGTCAGACTCTTAAAAAGGGCTTTCCCACATAAAGACCAGGTCAGGAGCGTAATTACGCCCTTACAGTCTTATCAAAAAAGGCATCAATGCTCAAAGTTCTGTTGTGTTCTTAAAAAGCCTCTCCTCAGGGCAAGCTAAATCTGGAGCCATCTAAGGTTATGTTTTTACTTCGAAAGACAACCAAGTTTTTAAATTATGTTTAAATGCCATTACACCATTATCTTACTTTGCAACCTTACATGATAATTGTGTTAAAAAACTAACTAATCTAGACGTGTAGGTGTACCAAAGCAGTGCCTGAAGATTCCATGGTAATCTGGGAAGGCACAGAGTACAGCCAGACCCATGGCTATAGTAACTAATAAGGAAGCATGCAACTTTCACTCTTAAAGATTAATAATGCGATAATGAGGATTCAGCTACTAGTCCAGAATTGGAAACCAATAAACTAAGAAAAAATTCCTGTTGGTTCCTAAAAGAACAATACTGTAATTAATGCATACAAAGTTTTGGTCAAAACACCAAAAACTAATTATGGAAATTCGCATGAACCAGAAAGCTAAATATTTTTGTATGGATGTGAAAAGCCTGATTCGCTATTAATAATATTAATCATATTAAAAAAACAACACATTCATAGGAATTTCACTTAAAAGCAAAAACAGCAGGAAACCTTAATAATGAAATCAAGTTCTAGAGAATTCTGACTGATGAGTAACCATATTCTGTGATGACTCAGAAGTACAGCATTATGTAAATAATAGCCATTTAACAACATTGTTCATGTTATTTTATATAATTCAGCTACAATTTAGCAAAACATATGCATAATCTCTGTTTTTAAAAGGCAGATAAGGGTCAAAGCATAATCAGTTTAACAGCCACTAATATTTTGCATTAGGAAAATGACAGGGAGGTATTCTACATGTTTATATAGCACAACATTTTTTGCCTCATGATTAGTTAATGCATCTAGCTGGTGTAAAAAAAATCATTTTGCCTCTATTGTTGTAACAAGACATGATTTTTACAGTAACAATAATGGCCTATTACTCTGCTTTATGTGTAGTCTTATATTCGTTTGGGGAAAGTTCATTATAACAACGAATGTCCAGTCCCAAGTCTGCCCACTCTCCACTTAAAGCCAGCATCAAATACAGTTCAGCTCAAGAACATCCACTGACTCGCTCAAGCTTGTTTTCTATAGCTCTGATTACATGTAAATGAAATGAAGGGTCCTGTTGAGACCACTAGCCCCTATCCTCCCCCTCAATCCCCACGGGCTTCAATGACCTCTGAGAGGCCTTCTACCCCACCCCCAGGGTGTAGACGATCCCTCCCTGGCTGGCCGCAGCAGGACAACGGTTCTGATGACACACTGGGGAGAAGCTAAGGGAGAAAAAAAGTCTATTAAGGAGACAATGCATTTCACAATAATCACCTGATCTAGCTGCCCTCCCCCACACCCCAAACAAGCTCGTCTTGGCCTGCCGTCCTACCACTATCATGTAGAGGTCAGCCCAAGAGCTCATTTAAATAAAGTTGCATTTATCCATTTGGTAGAGTTATGGCCTGTCAAATTAGAGCACTGCTGTTGGCAAGTTCTACTGGTTACCAATATTTTTGATAGCTGGTAATGACTGTTTTAGTGATCTCAAAGGAGGATAGCTGACATGTGCCCGGGGAACCTGAGTAATGACGATACTGCATCCTAATCACTAACATCAGTTTTACTGTCTTTGGGTCTTGTGTGTTTTCATGAATATGTATGATTTACATTTCTCTACATTTTTTCTGAAACTGTGCCACCAGTCACAAGTCTTATCTACATCTAGATCTGATTCTGGAAGTAGATGAGTGGAGACCCTTTCAAAACCAAGACAGACAGACATCTGAGTCTGCTTCCTTTTGATTTACACACCCAATTCCTCCATATCTTTCCTCCATTTCCACTCATTAAGTTTATGACTCACAGTGTCTCCTCTGAAGATCAATGAAGGCGCACGACTGATAGAGGGAGAGGGGAGTCGAAACCCCACAAATGTGTTCCCTCTTCTCTCTCTATTTGTTTACCTAATATGTAAACAAACATGAATATATCCACAAATACACACAACCATCTACATATTCGAAGTCAAGGATATACAGGCTGCAATTCAGCTTTTAAATGGTGCCGTGAACGTAATCAGAGAAATAAGCAAAAACATTTTATTATAGTAAAGTCCCAACCAAAAAAGCAAGCAAAAGTGTTGAGGCAAACTCAAGCAGCATTAAATCACGATAGATCATGCTCTCTTATGATAACTTCCACAGACTAGGGATACGCACTAGCAATCAGAAAGCCATTCAGTATTTATGCTACTCATTGTGGTAAGAAAACGATGTAGGGAGGCAAACCTAGCATTACTCCTAAGCCAGTATTCATCTAAATGGGGAAGTACTACATCATCAGTATCTCTTGATCTGATGTATTTAAAATGACCAACCTTAATAATGGTATCCTCTGTACTTTTCAAGCTTAGGTCATGAATTACTAGGTTCGGAGTGGGTTGTGGCATTATGGTGGAAAACGACCTGTGGTGATCATGCACAATTGATTTCAGTAACCCCCTTTTTATTGTGATAGATAAATATTAAATCCCAGCATTAAAGTAGTGCAGTGGGAACGTCCACAACCGTCAGGACCCAGGGTTCAAATCCCCATCAGTGCTCCCAGCCAGTCAAACTTCTACAGTGGGGCAAAACAAGTATTTAGTCAGCCAGGTTAGTGCAGGTTCTCCTACTTAGAAAGATGAGAGAGGTCTGTAATTTTACCATAGGTACACTTCAACTATGAGACAAAATGAGGAAAAAAAATCCAGAAAACCACATTGTAGGATTTAAAAATATATACTTTTGTAAATTATTTTTATTTTATTTGTATTACACTTAAATGTATGATTACACATTTACTATGTTTAAGACACACATTTTGGTGAGTTGCATGACACAGATATTTGACAATGAAAGCCAAATATTTTTCTTAGTCAAACAGTGAAAAACAAATAGTAAACCTCAATGTGTCTCAGAGCTCGTTTCTCTTAAAGCACCCTTACTAGTAGCACAATCTTCTGCAATCAAAGAAGACCAAGTATATTAAACAAGAGATAGAAACTGAATGAGAGTCTGGTAAAATATTGCATGTTTTGCTTGTATTACAAAACCAGGCCTAAGGTCCCTAGATAATATCAAACACATATGTAAACTTAGATCTAATCTATTTGCCTGTAAACCAGTTCAAAGAAAAAAAATGCATGTACTTTTTGTACTTATTGTGCCTTGGAGAGCAGTACAGAGTCAGGGCTAAATCACCCATACTACATGCTTTTCACAGTCCTCTGTCAATGGTCATCTACTCACATTGCTAATCTGTATCTGCAACCCGATTGTTGTTTTAATCAAATTACAGTGATTGACGTGTAGAGGTAAGCTGTACGGTATTGCATTATTACATTTGCTCATTATTTTAAAGACAGAATCATTAGTATGTTTGCTTTTACACTTGCTACAGCAGCTAGTAGTATTAATAAGTCTTGAAATGATGTCCAACAAGATATTTTAGTTAATATTGTACTCAATTTATTAATTGTCATAAAATTCTGACGATATTTAAAACAAATATGTAAAAATGCCAGGTGTTTCCACAAATTTGGCCACCAGTGTATATACCTTATGCTTCATTTAAACACATTTAATGTTTGTCCAAAGTAATCAAATTAACAGAGGCCATTTTTCAGGTTTATAAATAACACTCAAGTGTGCAACTCTACAATGATGACACACACACTCACAAAAACATCCCCTATTGATTTGGTAGAACAATAAACAATCAGGGTAGCTATGGGCCTATACACTATACAGGCCTTCTTGTGGCTACTTGCCTACGAAGAAGTAAACATGCACAATAATCAGATGCTTCTGGCTGATTGTGCAGTTTATCTTTCCTTTATGTTTAGCTTATGTTTAAGGTTCTGTATATCCGGATTGTTAAGATTTTATTTTAAATTATTTCATATTATTAATCAAACCAAGTGCATTGGGCCTAATGACACATAATGTAAATAGGCCACATTTCATCAGTTGTCCGTATCAGTATTTTGAAGCCACAAAAGTAGTTTTCAGTAGTTCCAGACAAGACAAACAACGAAGGCCTGTACACAGGTGCTTTTAACAATCTAATGATAGCAACATCGTCTACTTTACGTTTTCCATTTAAGTACATATATCCTTATTTTATAACACGTTTCTCTATTGCTTGATACTATATATAATAAATAACTATAATAAGTATATAATAATAAATATATTACCGTATACAGCAATATAATACGAATTGACTGTGCTGTTACTGTAACGCTACTTACCAGTGACTCGACGATATTTCGGATCTTCCAATTCAGCAACCGTTGAATCTTTTAACTGCAATACATCCTAATTTGAATGAGCCAGAACTAATGTAACAGCTCTACTTTTTATCCGGTGCCATCAATGCATATTGACATTAAATATTTCTTTTAATTGGTTACATTTGGCTAAGCATTTGACGTTACTGTAATGCTACATTTACAGCATTAGCATTGGCCGTATTTAAGTTGTTACAGTAAGTTATTTTTCATAGTCGGCATAATAAGTGTAGTGTTTTTTTTCTCGCAAAAATATTTACTAAACGTTGCTAACGTTTGTGGAGTGAAATGTATATTTACAAACGGCAATGGTAGGGGGGGGGGGATAGTCTTATCGACTAAACGCCGACTGCAGAGTGTACATGAGCACATTTTATAGTGTGTAACAGATTCCAACGCTTTAGAGTCGATTCGCAATTTTTACATAAACAGAAGAATCGACTCTCAAGCCTACTGTTCGGTACACATGCAAAATGAACCGAACAAGACGTTTATCGTATTCGATAACAGCTTTATCCAGGCCAGGTTTGACCTGTGTCCTGTGTCACCCGGAAACACTAGGAGCTTGGCAGTAACACTGGGCAGGGCGTCTCACAGAACTCTATTTATACTGTAAAGAGAAACAAGACTCGAACCCATGACATTAGAGACCATGTTGCTGTGCAGCACACAGCCCAGCAGCTGTGCGACTATGACACAATATTACTAATAATAGTCTGCTGAATGGTGGCTGAGACAGTACAGTGTGAATTAGAGTGGTAGGGATATGGGTTCAAGACTTTCATCTGGTAAGGGAAGTGTTTGGCATGTTCTCTATGGCACTGCAATTAACTAGAACATAATGGACTTGTTCAAGCTTATACTGCAGGATGTACTTTTATTCACATTTTTAAAACCTGTCCAAAATTTCTTAAAACTTGTATCCGATTGGTCCTTCTGGAATTTGGGGGTGCTGCTGGTTATGTACTGCTTTAAATGATCATTAGTCATGTTCTTAATCGTTTGTACAGAAAACATTTAACTGGATAAGATGCTTGAACTAGGTGGCCACATGCCAAGTTGTAAACGTGAAATGGGTCTGTGAGATGATGTCTGCTCTTCACCCAGCTGCAGGTATCAAAACAGACTCTTCTTAAAACATTCCATCTCTTCTTAAAAAATGCATTTTCCACAGCAGCTCTGCTCCAGTCTGAACAAAGTATGAACATCATGTCTTGTTAGGGAAATGAGCCAAAGAGGAAAAAGTCAGAATCTCATATGTGCATTACACTTTCTTGTCAATGCCTGCTGTGTGTCCTGTAGTTAACTGTGTACAAACAAAAAACTTGTTTTTCCCTCTGGTAACCTGCAATACAAGGTTTAACCATATATATAATGAGTGGTAAAATGTAAGGAAAGCCATATTAGGATCAATCAATATGGAGATCGCCCACCAGTATATAAAACACAAAAAATCATTGATGTATCTGAATCCAGTTTAACAAAATATGCTTTGTTTTTAAAAGAAAAAGCTGCCCACATTCATTTTAGTTTATTTAAATATTTAAGTACAGCCAGCCAAAGATAATTATGGTCCTCATGTCATAACAAAAAGTGAAATTCTTTGTATACTTACATGACCAGTCTAATGGCTAGTGGTCACTGATCCAAAGAATCTATTTCCTATAAACACATGATAGATTATCTCAGAAGACCTAGAGACTACAACCATGTTATTTTATAATAGATTTTAGAATGCCACTACATCTGGATGAGACCAAAGGTCTAGCTTCATTAATTGTTAACACACATGGATTTTTCTTTTACTTTTATTTTTAACAATCATATACTCACTTTGACTGTTCGATTTAAAAATGATGGTTGCAAAGAAATTGAGAGTTGAAGAGTTATAATCAAACTCAGCATTTAATAAAGCATAAAAGATAAGACATCAGAAATGAACATTGTCGTTCTATTTACAAAAAACACAATTTACACATAAGGCATTAACAGTTCTTAAGTCATGTAGCTGTTCATGCATATTCACTGTGAACATTAGAAAAAGCCCTTATAGCAGGTGACCTAATCATTTGCAGATGGAATTTACTATTCCTTAATCTCACTTATTGTACAATGCATCTGTTCATTCACATTCCTTTTTATCAAATGACTAATCAAATATATTAAACATTAAATATTTTATTTAAAAAAAATCACAGCCCTTGCAATGTAGATGTATTACAGCAAAATTAAATTTATAATAAATACGGCTAAACACTGTGACACAATTGGGCTAATCAGACACTTCTGAATATTACATTTTTAGTAATGGAGTATAAAAGTGCAGGGGTAAGTTCACTGAATAAATTCACTCTTAGTGAAAGATCTCTATCAAGACTCAAGTTTATGCAGTGTGTCTGAACACAGCTTAGGCACTTGATTGGGTGATTACTGAGAACAGCCAATTTGATTGTCTGCATTCCAGTTCAAACCCCTGTTCCTAGAGTCTCTCACACTGTTGTCATAAGCTTTAAGGAGCCTGATCTAAAGCGTAGAATTTTCTTTTTCAAGTTGTGTGAAGCTTTGATTTTAACAAAAGCCTTGGCCTGACTTGCATCTCTGGATGTCTGTCTGTACTGGGGCCAGTTGACACCACTGCTGCCTTCAGAGTCACTGCTAGAACTGCTTTCTGCTACAAAATCTGCCTCACTAGCACTTGACTCACTGTCTCCAAAACAGTTGGTTGTGTAATTACTACGCTCATCTTCACTTGTGTCCAAGATGGTAGAGTGGAAGAGAGATGCACATTCAGCAGAGTATTCTGAGTCACTACCCACATATGCATAAGGGCTGGTCATGTGTGCATTGGAAGGAAGATACATTTCCTTCTTATGTCTGCGATGTACCCTCCTGAAGGCTTCGTCATAAGGCACCTCTGGTATCCCCCGCAGCTTACGATGGTAGTCGGTGCGCTTGTACCTAGGTTTGGCAAGCACAGCTTCATGATGCCTGTGATGACCATGGTGTTTATGTGTAGATGATCTTCCAGTGGAGGAGGTGTGTTTCTCTAGAATACGTCCTTCAGGGATTGAGGCTGGGATCCTTTTGGCTTTACAAGATGTCCTCTTGGAAGGTTTGTAAGAGTGAACCATGTCTTCCACTTGTCTGGAACGCCTGGATGTCGATCGATGCCTGTCACAGCTTGCTTCTGAGAAAAGTTCATTGGAATGGGTCCTATGTTTTGAACTGCAGCCATTTTTCACTTTGACATTCTTGGCATTCTTGTTGGTACTTTTGCAAAGTTTTAAACTCTGCTTTTCATTGGAAATATATTGTGCGCTGACCATCAAACCCCCCTCGTCTTGGCTTTGCGAGGAAGAGCCTAAGCTAAGTAGCTCTGCTGCAGACTGATCTGGTCTAGAAGAGCAGACCACTGAATGCTGGATTTTAGAGCTTTTCTTAGGAGTCCCTGCTTTCACCACCTGGGATGATTTACTATCTTGAACTGTAGGATAACATGAATGCTTGTTAAGTTTTGGGGATGAGGCTGCGTTGGCACTGCCCAGGTCATGGCACTCCTTAGTAAGAACAGGTAATAACTGTCCTTTGTTTGTCCCAGTAACTTTTTTCTTTAACAAGCTATTAGTGTCAATTTCATTTCTTATTAGACATACATTATGAGATTGATTTTGAGAACAGTGTGCTTCATTTTCCAAGGGATCCTCCTTGGTCCCAATAGCCCACACTCTTTGAGGAGAAACTGTACTGTTGTCAGTGTTCTGAGCTGATGCTGTTAGTACACAGGGTTGCCAATTGGACATGAGTTCAGGAGTCCATTGCTGATTTTGTCCAGCAGTAGAGGGCCTCACACAGAGGCTACCTTGTCGTAAGACACTCTTAGAGGGGTCTGTGTTTATACTTGTTCTGGGTTTATTGGTCCTCATTGGCTGTGCTCTCCTCTGAAGCAATCCAAAGATATAACTGTCCAGTCTTTTGTTAAGATGAGCTTGAGCAGACCATGCAATATTTTCGGATGTTAGATGCTGCTCAGTCTTTTGACTTTCTCCAAATGCTTCTCCAGATTTATATGGACCCGTGTCCTCCTTAAAATGACTAGCCGTAGACTGAAAGAATATGGGGTTTTGGACAGTCACAGCATGGAGAGGGCTAGGATAAGGGTACACATCATTTCCATTCCTAGCTATCTGGTCACATTGGTACTTTGGCAGGCTGTCATATGCTCCTTCTAAAGAGGGAGAGTAGGGTGCCGACAATGACTGATGGACTGTTCCGGAAGTTGAGTCCTCACAATGATCTTCACATTCTGTAAACACTCCTAGTTCATCTGTAAAAAGTATAAGAACCAATTAATGATACAGAACAGTAATACACACAGAGGTTTCGCTAAGCAAACAAAAAGTCTCACAAAAACAACAGGGAATTTAGCAATGGTCTGATAATTCCTCCACCCTAAATGTGTGTTTCTATGATTGTTTCTATGGTCTGAACCCTGTGTAAACTGTTGAGCTAACTGGGTGGTTGATTAGCTTTGACATGCAAATGAACCTTTTGTCTTTTGTCTTATCAGAGGTGTGGCATTTGCAAAGCTGTGAAACTGTTTATATCGCCTGTATTTGGGCTTTCTATCACCTAATCCTCCTCTGTTTGCATTGTACGAGACGGAATTGTTTCAGTAGATTTTCTGATAATGCTAACACAAGGCAAGAGGTTAAAACCTGAAGCCCCGCTCCTTTATAACGCACATTCTGGGGTACAAACAAATTCAATAAAAATACACACATGCTTGTACTCTCAATCACATATGCTGCTTGTTTAGACCAGTGAAAAACACAATGTTTCTGTTATGGACTGCCATTTACTCAATATAGAGAGTAAGTATAAGCCCAAAAAGTCATTGAAATGGGGTCTCACCTGCAGACTTGAGTCTTCCCTCAGATGTGCAGAGAGAGGTGTCTAGGGGGGCACACAGGCAGGAGGTGGAACGACAGCTGGACAAACACTCACTGAAGACGGAGTTGGAGGAATTTGAAAGAGAGCCTGAAGTACCATCACTTAACTCATAAAAACCTAAAAGAGAGAGATAGTGAGAGATCAGTTGTGGGATAGTGAGATAATCAATTGCTTTTCTGGTAAAAATACATTTAGTTTTATGAATATAATGTTATGGTTTTTTTCTGTACTTGGCAGGTCTAAATGTAGCTTTCATAAATGCTTAAATCTTCTTTGTTATATAAATCAGCTAATGACTGGTACAAAAGTAATCTTCCTAGCCAGAAACAACATTTTCTAAACAATAATGGCATTCAGAAAGAGCCATGTACACATGTAATCAATTTCTGCCTTATTTGCACTTCGCAAAACAAAAGTGAAGTCAGCATCAGTACTAAAACAACTGCTCGTATTTGGAATGTAAACCAACTCAGCTGGGAAGGCAGCTAACACAAGGTGCATACTGTTCATATTACCAAATTAGTGCTTAAACAGTGGCTATGCAGTCTCCAGCTGAGATTAAGCCTGGCAGGCACACATGTTTCAGCTGGCATTTTTATGTTCCCAAGGCAGGTTTATACTTAATTATATAACTTGATTAAGACCTCTATTCACAAGGCTGTGGGCTAAATATTGAGAAGAATTAGAAATTGAATATTAAAATGCATAGTGTAGCATATGTAATGGTCCAGTATTAATATTTTAGGTAACAGTGTGCAATGCATTTTAATGCAATTATTCTAAACTGTTGCTAAAACATTTAAAACCTAAAACACTTTAAAGGCGTAAAGCCAGCACCAACCTGAACTAGGTCGGCTGTCACTTTCCAGGTGCTCAAGGGAGGACTCTGTGTCAAGTCGCAGGTCACTGATCTGTCTGTCCAACTCCTGGAGTTGACTGATCAAACCAGCATCTCGCCTCCTCAGGCAATTCTACAGAAGAAGAACAATGCAGTAAGGTCAGGAAGCTATCCATGCCGTTACACAGTGGAAGAATCAACAGGGCAGATTACAGGGCATTAAGAAGTGCATAAAAACAAGAGAACCAAAAATTCAAGTGTAATTGTGTTTTCTGGTATTTAAAATATTGTTGAAGTAGGTCTTCTCTCAGTGGATTGAAATTAAGGTCTATTTCCCATAGTTATCTGAGTGCTAATGGACTGGAGATATAGACCACAAATGTACAGACTAAATTAGAATCATGCCTGGTGTGGGAGAATCACCAGGCTTAGGCATGCCACTTATGTGGAATTGGTTGCATCTGACAACACCAAGATCATGTGCTGCATTCCAAATAAAGTGTAGTGAAACTGCAGACCAAGGGAAAGATCCATTAAAGCAGACATACATTACTTGAAATGGCCCATAATCAGTGTTGTGTTATCTGTTGCACATTTGAACCGCTGTGTGCTGACAGGAGAATACTCTAGTGCCATATAGAGCAGAGGAATGGTGCTGCCTCTGCTGTGGCGAGAGGCAGTAAAAACCTGTGCTCCTGTCAGACAGCCTCTTTGATATATGAGTTAAATGTCGGGCTATGGAGACCATTTTACACAGAAAACCATTTGCACTGTGGGACAACAGTTATTTTAAAATGGCACCAAAGTAACCCCAGGCAATGGTGATAGCATGGGGCCAAGGACTGTATAGGCCTGTGGTTCTTAAACTGTGATCAGCATCAATGTTGGTATGCAAAGGACCCCCGGGTACTACACAACTTGACCTTTTAAAATTTGCTGCATGCATTTGTTGTTGTATAAAGAGTATGTGCTACTCCTGTGCCATTGAATCTTAATAAGAACAGCACTAAACAGTGAAAACAGCTAAACTAAATTAAGTCTTATTAAAACCTAAAGTGTATGAACACAAATCATACTTGGACACATCTTATTGAGATTAACCTTATCCTGGCACTTTGTAGTGTGGTAAATGGGATGTAGTGTTTTTTTTTAGTCTTTAGTAAAGTATGGATGATTTCATCTGGTTCATGGCGACATTATGTGTAAACAGTAAACTTTATTCGATATCAGCTCGGTCTGGGTTAAGCTCATTATGGTTCTGGTGGCTATTGGCTTACTAAACTTCTGGTGTAGCCTATTGTCACTCATCAGTTGACCTCACTGAAACGGCTGGACCCCCTGGAAGAACGGAGCAGTGGACTTATCTAATTCAGGAAGTTCCATTTAAATAACATAGCATCCCGTTAAATCGCCATCCTGTCATTCTAATGGTGGCTTGCGGGAATTAATTCGGGTTCCTTTCTGCAGGATTAAGGACAATGTCGTCATTTCCTCATGTACTGTCATCAAAAGGGTGTTTTTCAATCGAACATTTCCATTGGCCATAACGTGTGTACATATTAGGCTAGTTAAATGAATTCCTTTGTCCTAGACGCGCAGCTCTAACCTGAAGCGCACTAAAGGTTTGGATTCATTATAATCAATAACTGAGTGACATACATGAATGTCATGTTAGTAATAATACAGCATTAAACACTGAATGATTAACATTATACATGTAAAATCAGTGTAATTAAAAAAATCTAAATCACCACGTTCTCTCTCACACACACACGCGCACGCACACACACGCACGTGTAAAATAAGGTGGTTTAGGGTTTTATCATATGTTAGTATGCCATCAGTTGTCAGTGTGTATTTGTAGCATTGTTTTAAGATTTATAATTACAACTGTTCTGGTGTTAAAAGTTATTCGAATATCATTTAAGTAAAAAAAAAAATCGTTGATTCTTATTAAGTTTTATGCAAAATGACTTACAAGCTGTTTCCTCAGCAGCAAAATGTTGTCCTCCAAAAGTTTTTCTTCATGATTGAGATAGCTATCCTCCCCTGCAGAACAAACCGGGTTATCCTCCTCCCCTGCGCCGCCAGTCTCCCGATAGTTCAGAGCGTTCCGGACCAGAAGCTCCTGTCTCTGTTTTAGGTAGTCCAGTTCTGTCAGGCCGGCCAGTGTGGCCTCCAGCCTGTCCCGGGTTCTGAGACGCTCCAGTTCAGCTTCCCCTCTCTCCCTGGAGCGACTCTCGTAATCTTTTCTATCCCGCATCCCCGAGCAGTCCCGGACAAAACTATCTACCAGAGCAGCCGTGGTCTGCATCATCTCAAACACCGTAGCTACAACATCGAGAAACCTGCAGCTTAAGTGCTCAACCTATCAGCATGTACAGCTCTTATAACCCTTAATCACACGCACATGTCCATGCGATGTACAGCTCAAATTAAATTAAAATGCAAAATAAAAAAAGATCAGGAAAATCCAGTTTGTGGAATTACTATATGGTTGGCAAAAAAGTATGCAAAACGCTTTTCTAAATGCAAAAAAGGTCAATATCCAGAGTAGAGTCCTGTAGAGAGAGACTGAGAGAGAGAGACACTTGGTGTGGATGTGAGTGTGGAGATTATTCTAGTGGAGCTGCTCGCATTCAGGCTTGTAGTGGAGGAGCTGCACCCTGCGGACTCCCAGTGTGGGGAGGTCCTAGTGTCCGCCTCCTCATCACCACTATACCATACACACCTCCTCTGTTACACATGCACGTAATAACGCTATAGTAGACTTAATTCAATGTAAGGAATCATTCACTACCTTGAATAGTCTGCACACGTATTCTACATTAAGCTACTATAATTACATAAAAATACAAGTAAATCAAGCAAAATACGGAGTTTCTGTGTCTTTGTCGTGGATTTTACATAATGATTAACATTCACACTGACCAATATGATTAGGTCGACGTGTTACTGTTAATTAGTAAGTAGTAAAATCCAAATAATTGAATTTTCTATACAAGCAAAGGGCAGGGTGCAAATCAAGAAGGAGAATGTCTGCCCTCTACTGTTCTGTAAATAGTTCAGAGAGCAACTGGAGTTGGTATTAATCCAAAAGTCAACTGCTTAAACATCAAGCACATAACACGACAGATAAAACTTCCAAAGAATATTTTAGTCGAAGGAACACCGTTTGAATGGACACATGTAACTCATGAATTGTAGTTTAAGATCCATGCATCATAATTTATAGGCAAACACATTTCACAGCAATTCAAGTACTTTTGCTTGCTCCCACCTATCAAAAACATTTAAACAAAAAAAAAACAAACAAAGTATACTGGCTGCAGTAAATTGTCACTTGATAAATGTTAGTGAATATGTACCGTAAGGGAATGTGAATGCTTACATGCTGTTGGATTAGGTGCATTTTTACCTTGCATCCAGTGTTTCCAAGAGGGACTAGATCCAACTTGACCCAGGCTATGATAGGGGTTTGTCAAAATGAACAATTGAAAGCACATATATTAATGCAAAAACAGAGAACATAGTGCAGAAAAGACTTATTTTCTTTTCCTATAACAGTGGAGAAAAAGTCTTCTTGTTCTTCTTTTGGCTCTTGTTCTTCTTAAGGGGTTGCCACAGAGGATCATGGTCCACATCACCAAACTGGCGCAGTTTTTACACTGGACGCCTATTCTGACACAAACCTCCCCATTTATCCGGGCTTGGGACCTGCACTACAATACACTGGTTAATGTATCCTGGTGGCTTGGAACCTAAAGGGCAATTCAGTGTTTCTAATCTAATGGCATGTTTCTGGACTGTGGGAGAAAACTGGAGCACGGAGAGGAAACTCACACAGACACTGGGAGTACATGTAAACATCACACAGAAAGGACCTGGACTGCCCCACCTGGGGATCGAACCCAGGACCTTCTTGCTGTGAAGTGACAGTGAAACTTAATAAACTACTGTGCCGCACAGTGGAACAAATTATGAAAGAAAAAAAGTAAACAACAAAAGCAATTGTGCAGAAAAGGTTAAGTTAGCGTCCTGTGTGTTAGGTTTCATTCACTCAGAAAAAGGAAATAAATAAATAATTAATTAAATAGATGTGTTAACTTACATAACAATGTATTTATGTATATTTTTATAGCTTTGTTTTGCCTGAAATGATTAAAAAAGAAAAAAAAACCCAGCAAAACATGTTTACCATGTAGAAGCTGGATTTGAAAACCATATGAATGCCTGTTGATCGCACAGCTGCCCCTAATACTACTACCACATGGTGGACTGAGAGCCTGGGGACACATTCAGTATCTCAACCAGATAATGAGACCAACCAACAACTCAAAACAGACACCAGGGCCACTGAAAGCAACTTACTTCCACTGTAGACTGTTTGCAACATAAATTTGTCCCTTTAATCCATTTAGTACATTGAACAATTGGGCTTTAATGGACTGTAATATCTAATTTTAGGTTGTAGAAGATTCAAGTAATTAAAAAACAAAGTAAAATAAAATATGCCATAAAACTGTGTGTACTTAATAAAAAGTGTTGAAGCTCATAATTGGAATTCTACATGGATTTAAACAAATCTTACTTCTAGAAATATCTCTCAGTTTTTCTGTGATAGTCTGTAAACTTACTGTGACCATCTCAAGGAAAAAGAGGTTAATTTGCCAAAATGTTCAACAGTTCTTTAAAAAACCCTGCAGTTTCGTGGTCTCATCTTGGTCCAGTGAAACAAAGCATGTGGTGAAAAAGCCTCAGGTTCCTGTGGTAATGTGTGTCTCTGAATATAGATAATTTAGCTGCGCATAAAAAAGGGAAAGCACCTTCTAGCTTGATCACTAATTAAAACCAAATGCACAGCTGTCTATCAAATCTAGAAAATGGCATCGTCAGCTCTATTTGATTTGCAACTACGCATGTAGCAAAATATGTCTGAGAAAGTCGAACATCATGCTGCTAGCACAGAGCTAACCTTGCTCTCTAAACATGATGAGGATTTAGGAAATTGGATCTATGGGCACTTCTATGAGGAACAGATGTTTGCAAAACAGCAGCTGACCCTTCCCAAACATCCTTAAATGAAACATTAGCCTGGGCTGGACCTGATGGTAAAAAGAAACACACTTCCACACGCACCCACACACACAGGGCACACGCTCTGACAGAAACGATATTTTGAGTCATGATAGCGGTTTGCCCTCGGGCAGGGTCTGTGACACTCGGAACAGGAAGTGACCCAAAGCAAATACGCACTATAATTGGATCAAAGTGGGGTCATTTAGTGGCATCTTAATCAAATCCTTGAACCAAACAGGAACTGCAAGTTCCACATTGACATCAGAGAGCCAGTGTCAAGTTTCTTAACTGACCACAGGAGCATAAGGTGTTTTTATACCAGCAGGCCTTAAATAACCAAGTGTAAGTGAATGGCATAGTCGATAGAGTAATAACCACAAATTATTCAGGGAATAAACTTTAAACTTTTTTTGTAAGCAGAACAAAGATCTTGGAGTATAAGCTTATAAAATACAGTCGGATATTTGTTTAAATTATATATATATATTATATAGAGTCCTCTTTCAGCGTGCTTTTCTTAGTAGGTTAGGGGAAACACTGTGATTTTTAAACTGTACATATTCATATTTAAACCTAGCTATAACAATAATTGAAAGTATTGTACATTGTTTTCATTTTCAACAAAAGTTATCATCTTGATTTAAAGGTATTGTCAACTGTATCCGAAAACTGCTGTTTTAAGACAAAACTACAAGCACTCACCCCCTCTAGAGCTTTAAGGTTTTCTAAAAGAATTAAAAATCCTAAATAAAGTGCTCATCCCAACTGTTAGGCCGATGGTTTAAACTGCTTTAGGAAAAGTCTTATTTATTACACACAGAACATTACTTCTGCACCAGGAAGCCTTGTACCAAATGCAAATACTTTATGCAAACAGCTCTTTAAACAACTTGGACTTTGCTGAGTCATTTTCCAATCTAACCATATTTGGCTATTTTTAATAAAAAAAGAATAATTCATGTCATAGGAAGAAAGGCTGTTGTCACAATTCAGTCCAATAATGAATTGTAATTAGCAAATACATTTAGTAAGGATCATTAAACAAGAAAAGAACCCAAAAAGGATGTGCTCACTAACAAATGATGAAGTAATGCTTGAATGCAATAAAGTTTGTGTAAATACAGATGCGAACCTTGGACTGCACATAATTGGTGAATCTATTGTTCTGTAAATATGAAAGTTTTGTGTTAATAATTGTATGCACTGGCTTTAATGTACAAGAACATCTGGTGCTTACTATTTATTAATTATTTCTAGAGTGGAGAAATACATTATTGGCTGGCTTATATTTTTATATTAGTTTAGGAAGAATTTTACATCCCAGTTTGAGAATAGGTCTTTGTGTTGGACCTGAACTCAGTCCCACATCCTGCGTTCAATCCAACGATTCGCACAGTGGGTGTGAAGGCCGAATCAATCTCAGCTTTGTGATTGTAATTTGAAAGGCATGGTGATTCTTTTCAGTAAACTGTGAGAAAAGCAACTCTGTGTGCTCTCAGTAGTAGCAGCAGAAGCACAGTCTAGTACGGTGCTCTTGGCAATGCAATTTAAGAGCTGAATTTTAAACTTTTTTTAATCCTGGGTATAATATCTACCCACCTTGTCATTAGATC
>JAYDZG010000011.1:13253017-13267040 GCA_034509265.1 Microcambeva bendego
ATAATAATAATAATAATTATTATTATTATTATTATTATTATTATTATTATTGTTATTATTATTATTATTATTATTATAAATTACTGACCACTTGACTCCCTGTTATTACCTA
The DNA here is from genome assembly GCA_034509265.1 of Microcambeva bendego. Taxonomy (NCBI): domain Eukaryota; kingdom Metazoa; phylum Chordata; class Actinopteri; order Siluriformes; family Trichomycteridae; genus Microcambeva; species Microcambeva bendego. Next base: position 13,253,130 of record JAYDZG010000011.1, read on the forward strand.
CAGTGGATAAACCAAAATAAATTATGAAGTAATTGACCATGAGTTTATGTATTTTTCTTTCATCATACTTTCTGTGTGTTACCACACAGGCAACAGTAACTGTTTGCAATAACTGCATAACAAACACATTAAGACACAATTCTCCTTGCTACTTAACAAATCTCTCATGGCTTACATAGGAAAATCAGGCCAAATTTATGTCCACTGGGTGTTCCTGAATTCACCTTCTGGTCATTGTTAGTTTGCCCTAACTACTGTATGGGAGATCACACCATAATTGGACATTTATTTAATTTATAATTTTTATAGAGCCTGTCTCATTAAAAAGCTAAAGAGTTAAACAGGGTTAGTCATAAAACAATGTCAACCCAGTAAATGGATGTTAAACAGTATGTGAGTAAAATATTTACAATATGCCAAACAAAACAAAGATGTGAACTGTATAAAGACAATGAGTTTGTAAACTTATATAATGAGTAGCACTTCACACAATCATATGTATACAAAAGTCTAGTGGAAAATAGAGCTATGCTGTTTGTGGTTACAGCTTAGTCTAACTCTGCCCGATGCCACCCAACTTTATAAAACAAACTCACAAAGCAATGAGCAGAGTCCTGATCTTTTACCATGGATTAGATTAAAACGCCTCAACAAATTAGACGAAATCACAGAAGTACAGAGCCTTTAATCCAATCAGAATTTCAGCAAACTGCATGGCAATACTTTAGCTGAGAACTGAGGTGCAATGGGGGCCTCTATATTTTACACAGTACTTGTGAATACTCTTTATTGTCAGAGACTTGGTCATTAAGAGTAATAATGGTTGGGAAATGTGAGCCTTCACAATACTAGTTAGCTCCTGCCTCATAACCCCTTCTAAAAGCCCTTTCATACACATTCAGCCTATTGTAGAATGAGAAGAAACATGCATACAAGCATACAAATGTACACACTGTCATTCTGATTTAAAGGTCAGACATAAACACCAAGGAGTAATTCTGTGAGTCTTCTGCCAACAGTGACCCTTACCATTATTTTTATTTACACTAATGCATAAAATGATCTACTACAGCAAATAAAAGATTATGTATGAATCGTAATGATTGATCAGTTGTATAAAGTGCATGTCTTTGCTAAAAAAATCAAATTAATTATGAGTAGCATGTAGTGAGTTACACATTTTATATTTGAAGGCCCTTAGTGTATAGACATAAGCAACCTTCAAGACACACTCTACACTGTTGAACTATCACCCATCAGTCAGTTGATGATTTGGTGAACCCTTAAGTATTTTGACCAAGACCAGATAGCAATGAAGCTTTAATGTAAAAGCAGGGAAATTAGGGGACAATTCAGTGTCATTCTAGAAAAACTGCTGTTATATACATAATTACATACATAATGACTATGCAGACTCATTGTGTGTTGTGTTAAGCTTTTCATTTGGTTTTGCACTGGATTTATCCATCATCGTGCATCGCAGGTGTAATTTACACTAGAAACAAGCTTTACTCTCTGTCACACTTTGCAAATCATTAGCAGTTTCAGTACTCCACCTCTGTCAACGTGTGAAACCTGGGCATCCCTCTTCACACTGACCAATCCCCTGTCTATTATCCAGCCTGTTGCCAAGCAACCAGCGCGTAACCGCCAGGCTTTGTAAGGTGGAGTCTCCACTCATCAGGATCCCATGGGAGGTATAAGTGGAAAATGAAGTGATACGTGTCAGTGTTTTTAAGACAACAAGCGGAGGTTTTGTTTTCGTCGTCAATGGAAAACAACCCCTGTGTGTATAAACATATTTCCACAGCCTGCAGGTCTCTCTTGGCCAAATATTTCCCAGATCTGAGGATTAAGCAGCTTGAAGAACCTAGGTCATCAACGAAAGAGCAAAGACACGGCCACAAATCATGTTTCAGCTAATTTTCTAGTCACTGGCTAATTTTAGACTACAAATGAAAAATGTATTTTGGTCCTCTTCTACAATTTTTACATTTAATTCATTTCCAACCCCAAAGAAAGGAATTGAATCCCAGACTTTTAAAATAGGCCGTAAAGACAATGCAAACAAGATTCAATAGTATGCAAATTAAAGCCTCATTAAACTTTAATGCACTGGACCTCCAGTCATGAGAAGGCTTATCTTTAGTGTTTTTCATTTTTATGGCCTCCTTGGTTTGCTAAACCAAGTGTTAATTGGTGAAACACAAATCCATAAATAGTAGACTAAAATAAACTGATATTTCAGAAGTGGTCCATTATTTTTTCCTCCATGATAGTATAAGTAACTGTGATTAATGTTAATAAGGCCCAGAACACTGCATTACATGAACATCCGCTGAGTCCCAACATATTATAGGTCTTAAACAGGAGCATAAAACAGGATCTTAAGCTTGGATCTAGCTGTGCTATCAACTAGTTATGATCAGGGGTGGAACTAGATTGAAAGAAAGAGGAAAAGCACAGTAATCTTTTAGACTATTTACCACCATAAATTTATTATGGACATTTGAGATTCAGCCACTATTCAATCCTGGCTGGCTACACTGATGCTGTTGCCTCAGCAACGCCTTAATCGTCTCTAAGCTTCACCCACTCAGAGTTATTCAGCTCAGTGATTTGTGTGTAATTAAAATACCAATTTCCTAACTGGACCCTAGAGTCTGATTTTACTTCTTAGAGTTTATTTTATTAATGAATTCTATATTTTATTATTCATTAAGAGCCATAACAAAGGAACCCTGTGTGGCCTGGTTAGTATCTTCTGCAACTTTCAACCAAACCTATTATTCTGTGTCTGATATTTATTATTACTGTAGAATAGAAAACAATTGTATTTTGGTACATCTCAGATGACTTCAGGCCCAGAGAACTTGCCGGCACTTCTGCATAAAATTAAACTTTGTCTTCCTCTTCGCATAATACAACAGTTTCATTTACATTTTTGGCATTTAGTAGATGTTGTTATCCAAAGCTTACAGTACGTTGTCCAAGCAGTTGAGGGTTAAGGGCCTTGCTCAAACTCCCAACAATGACAACCTGGCAGTGGTTGGGCTTGAACCAGCAACCTTTTGATTACTAGTCCAGTATCCTAACCGTAAGGCTACAACTGCACACATGGTCTCCTGAATCTTTTATGATATTATATACTTCTATTTTGGCATATTGATTTGAAAATAAAGCATTATAAACATTGAACTTTTAAATTTTAATGCTCATTTTTTAAGCAGAAGTTATTTAGGGTCAGAATGTACTTGGAGGGTTAGGGTGGATAAGAGGGCTGAAGGTTACTAGACATGGTTTTTTACTGGTATAGAGGAAGATAAACTGGTGAAAACCATCTGTTTTATGGTCTAGTGATTTTATAATTTATTTTTGTTTCATATGATTAATGTACACATTCAGGCAGTTATATCCTATAAAATGATACTGGTGCAGTTTTAGCACTGTCAGCAATAATTATCTTACTGAGTTTATTCATGAGAAAGTTCATCTCTCACCCGCTCAGACGTGTGAATCACTCCACTGACCAAGTTCTCTCAGTTGGCCAGTTCAGTGTTCCTTAATCCCTCACTGAAATGCCAAAGCAGCTCCAAAGATAACTCCAGCGTTCCTCAATTTTTGAGCCAGATTAAACAAACATCTGTACAGTGGGAGTGTGTGATGATGGCTGGGCACCAGTATTAACTTATGGTCACGTCTCTGAGAGTTAGAGTATAAGACTTGCTCTATTAGGGCAAAATCTTTCAAGTTAGAGAAACTCTGTAGTGTTTTTGTTTCTTTAACCTGGCTTCCTCTCACCCTGCATGAATTAGTGCTAACACTAGGCTTTGCTAAAGCTGAGGATTGATATCCAGTAATTGTGCTTACACTGCACTTTATCTTCTATACACGAATGAGTTATGGTGACCCACACACTAACCAGTGCTGGATGACATTAGGATGGTCCAAGTCTGTTATTAAGATGCAACATTTTTTTCATCAGGACACCTAATCATGTGGATTGAGAGTTGGCTAGAATTAATGTCTACCCTAAATGTACCTTATTAGGTATATTTTGCACATTTTGTTTTCAAGAAGCTGTCTATTTTGTAGTAATTGGTCTAAATGTATTACTTAAGTACTGTTGCATTTACCCGAGGGTAATACATACCTTATATTTCTATTTCTGTGTAGCATGATTAATTCTGGACTATTTATAATTCTGTTGTTTACAGAGCATGGCAGAGCCATTACATTTACCATGAAAGGTTTAAGAGTCTAAGTAATGGGTTTCCAGCCATTAATCATATACAAACCAAACTGACGTAGCACTAGGATTGTTCTCTGGAGAGGTGCAGAGTAAAAACATTTCAAGTGTACCTAGAGAATACAAAAGACTTTTATGATATTTTTGACATCAAGGAAATAAAAGCAGAACATTACACACTTAAAGTGAGTGGAAAACACTTACATCACCCCCTTCCAAACATACACTCGGACTACTGTCATTTATATATATATATATGTATATATATAAGCACATTTCATTTAGCCGGTAACATCTCCAGCTGCTTTATTAAGCTTGGCACCTTTTAAATAAATCGATTTACTTCACTTGTTTGTTCTCCTTAATGAGTGTGTAATTTGAGATTTTTTAACTTAATGGTTCAAAATAAAGAGTAGTGTTAATGCTAATTCATGCTGAATTTAGACACTAAGCAATGTTATAGAAAACACAGTGTGTACAAACACACAGACATGTACTAACATGCATATAATTGTTTTTCTAAATTGTTAGATTGTATCAAAAGACTTGTTCCTGTGTAAGATATGTATTACCCTATGGTAGATCCAGCAGTACTCTAGTACAGTAGCACTTTTAAACCAATTATTACATATAGACCTGTTTTTATTATACTGATCAGACAAGTTAAATGTCATTTAAAGTGAGAAATTAGACACTCAAACAAACACACACACATGTATGGTTTTTGCATTTATTAATTGTGCTGTCTGAAAGTTAAATGTTATTGCAGCTCCGAATTACCATTTTGGTTAAAGGCTATTAGAGATTTGTGCAAGACCACAGTTGCTTCAGGGTAAAGAACATCTTTCAAAAATGTCTTTTCTCTCCTTGTTCAGGCTCCTTCATCAGCACCAACCTTCCAGCCACAGTAAAAGTAAGATTATGACAAAGAGTCATTGTGTTAGAGAAGGTTGTGTCCAGCACTCACTCTCTGTACATCCAGCTGCTGAAACAGCTGTGTCTGCGTTGGTTTGAAGAAAGGGAAAAATAAAAACTAACTTCCTTTCCTCTCAGCATGCCTGCTTTTCTGAATTCTACTCAGAGAAGCTTGTTAAGGGTCACTGACTACACTTAAAATAGACATCTGGAGACAGCTGCGCCCTTTCTACTTCTTTCTCTTGCTTTTATCTACCATACATATGGGAAAACCCAGATACTGAAGTGCTCTAGCAAGGATTACAGAAGTGGGCAAACATGAATTCCTTCAAGCTATGGTTTGCAACAAAAGGTACGAGATCATGGAAATCAGAAAAGTAATGTCTGTGAGGGGGCAATACAGTAAAATATTTTAAAACTATGTCTCTGGGTGCCTGTATTTAAATATGTACTTCAATGATCTTTTTGTGTCTCTGTTCCACGTGTGAAACATAGAAGTTTAAAGGCCACAGATGTCCACACTCCAGTAACCACTTTATATTGGTAATTATACTTACTTAAAAAAAAAAACATGCTTTACATTAAAAAAAACCCTGGTTCCAGACCATCCCTTACTAACACATTCACACACACACTGTACCTAAGGGCCAATAAACTGTCCTCAGGGATCCTCGTGCCATGATGCTGGGATCAGGGAAGAGGACTGGAGTACCTGGAAAATTGACAAACACATGAAAACAGCACAAGGTCACTGGCTCATGCTACACCAACACTATTTCATGTTCTATCTGTGCTTTCATGTGGCCTTAAAACATTAACCTATTTTTAAACTCAGCCGAGATGATGACCCTGCCTTAAATCTGTTTGTCAGGAGCTTCACGGTTTAAAGTCCCATGACTAAGTAGTCACACTCAATCCTATGGATTATGTTCATTGCCAACGACTGATTCAATTTAACTGAATCAGTAGAAGTGTGTTCTCTGAAGCCATTGATTATGCCAGAATTGTCTCCGGGGCAAACCTGGTTCTTGTAGGATTTTCCCCTCCCAGTTGTGTTGGTGGCTGAGACTGGTCTCCTCAGTTCCTCAGTCAGTGCTACATCATACACGATCAGGCATAACATTATGACCATCTTCCTAACTGACTGGTGTGTGGCTTTGCAGCCATACGACACACACTGTGATGAAATGTGCATTCTGACACATTTCTATCAGAACCAGCATTAACTTTTTCAGCAATTTGAGCTACACTAGCTGGTCTGTTGGATCAGAAAACCCACGCCAGCTTTAACTGTCCATGTGCATCAATGAGCCTTCATCGCCCATGATCCTGTCATCTCAATTTGGCGCCGTAAAACTCGCTCAATCCTAATGCCCATTCCTTCTGCTTCTAACATCTGAGGGTAAAATGTTTACGTGTTGTGTAATATATCCCACCCACCTACAGGTGTAGTGACAAAAAATGACTGTTTTATTCACTTCATCTGTCAATGTTCATAATGTTAGGACTGGTCAGTGTATAATGACCTTTTTAGAATTTGTGGCAACTTTTTGTGGAAGCCCTATCAGGTGGACAATGCCTTAAAGCACAAAGCAATAATAAAATCTTTGCTGGCAAGCACAGGACCGTGATCTAAGCCCCCACATACAGATCAAAGGTAAATTACAACACCAACTTCTAGCCAACATTATTGCACAACCTCATTAATGGCTGAATGGAAGTAAAATCACAAGGTCATGTTTCACAGTGGAACACAATCCGTCTACAAGGTCATTACATGGCTCTGAGTCAGTAGCGTAGCAAAAAGAAAAGCCAGCTGAAAAGGCCTCTAGATAGCTGTGGATCAAGAAGGGCAGACCAAGTTCTCACTGGTCTCAAGTAGTGGCCTGATCAACCCTGGCTGGGTCACCTTAAAAGACCTCCATGTTTGGGATGTTTCTGGGAATATAATAAGATATATGAATTCCCTGGGTGAGCCAATGACCAGCAGGAATAGACTGGTTGATGACGATGAATAGGACAATGTAGGCTAGCAACCCGACCTGCATCTTCTGAATGGAAGAACCCAAGAAAAAAACAGCCAGACAAATAAAGAACCCCAGCCAGACAAATATGCATATAATGACTCATACAAAAGACTGGAAGAGTGTAAAGTCATCTGGTTTAAAGATTAATACACAGCCCACTCTGTCTTGTTCATTCATCTTCATGTGGTCTTGGTCTTATTTCCCAGTCTGTATTAAGTGAGGCCATTCCCATAAATTAATGTCTACTGCACTCTATAATCACCTGCTTCATTCCATTTCATTCTCAGCTATTACAATTTAGATAAGTACCAATGATTTCTATCAGCACACGTCCCAAAGAAAATTGGTGAGAAACCCAGACTTCCCAGACTCCACGTCTACCCCCAAGCCCTGCTCTTCATAATCGACATCATGCTACATGCAGGAAGACAAATGCTTCTGCTTGTTTGGGTGTTTGTGGCTAACAACACAAACAATGATCCCTGTCTTTCTAGAAGACACACAATGTTCTCCACATGCTGCTGTTACGGTGTTGAACAAAGCACTGAAAGTGACTGGCTCATAGCCAGCCAGTATTCTTCTTTCCTGCTGCTCACATCCCCAGTAGGCCTTCATTAAAACATTCAGCCAGATAATCAAGCACCTCTGATGCACCAATTAACAAGCGCTCAGCTAAAAACATCATCGTCCAAGCATGGCAATCAAATCTGCTGCATGTGTACAAAGAAAGTAACACCCGACGCTGAAACTTTATCAGACTCATTAGAAGAGATAAGTTCCTATTCCCCCCCACTGTGCTCTGACATCTCTGTGATGGTACCAGAAAAACACCAACTGTTTAGTCATTAAACAATGGATATTTACATTTGTAATTCACTGGGAATTCAATATTGAAGTCCCCTTGTTTTGTTTTGCTTTTTTTGCACCCTCAACACCAGCACCATCACCAAGAAAGCTCAACAGCGTCTCTACTTGAAGCGTCTCTACTAGAAATGCTTACCTGCCACCTCCCATACTCACCACGTTCTACAGAGGAACTACTGAGAGCATGCATACCCAAGTAGCTGCATCACTGTCTGGTTCGGGAACGGCACGTGTAGTGAGAACACCTTAAAAATCATCTGGGTCTCTCTTCCTTCTCTCATGGACATTTTCAAAAACCGCTGCATCCGGAAAGTTCTCGGCATTGTGGTGGATCCATCATATGGAATTTTAACTCTGTCGTCTGGGAGAAGATTCCACAGCAATCGGATCAACACAACCAGATTTGAAACAGCTTCATTCCACAAGCCACCAGACTCCTCAACTCACACACATATAATGGACTCTGACAGACACACACATACAAACATGCACTTTGCATCAGGTTTTTTGGCACTATACTTGGCTGAAATCTCTACTGCTGTAATACTGAAACTGCATCTTTGCAGATTTATTGCAAAAAAACTTAATATGTATACATCTCTGCTGCTATAAAAACTTTACACTGCTAACTGTATAACAGAATATATTTCTACTACTAACAATACTGGTCTCTGGTAGTGTCCCTCTTAATTGCTTGTTTAGATTAGAAATGATTAGATTATACATGTCTTGTTGTATTTTTGTACTTTTGTTATCTGCACTGTGTATTATATGTCTTGCACTTGTTGTTCCCAGAGGAATGTTGTTTCGTTTCCATATGTACTTGTATGTGTCTGAAAGGACAATAAAGACTAGAATTTCCTAACCTAAACAAGTAGAGAAGGGATGTACTATTAATTACTTCATAGAATAGTCAAATACAAGAAATATTTTAAGGTTCACTTTAGTCCCTTTCTTAACTGCTTATACAATCCGGGTCATCATGTGGGAGGTGTTGAGGGTTGCTGGAGCCTATCCCAGCTTTAAAATGGGTGCCAACCCATTGCAGGGCAGACACGCATACACACACCATACAAACCTATAGGACCAGTGTCTCCAATTAACCTAATTACATGTCTTTGGACTGTGGGAGTAAACCAGAGCTACAAAGACACCGGGAGAGCATGTAAACTTCACAAAAAAAGGACTCAGGCAGCCCCACCTACGGATCGAACCCAAGAGCTTTGATGTGGGTTCTGTTTCCAAGAAAAAAAAAATGGGAAACAATCATTACACCAATTTGTCTTTTTTAACTTAGATCACAAAAATGGGTATATTATTAATATTCTTATTAACAGTGTGAGTTGGTGTGGTGTAGTGGTAAAAGTCACACTGTGTACAAGGGTTTGAATCTCAAGCTTGGCACACAAATACAAAAGGCACATGGTGTTATGTGAACCCATTTATTGGTGGGGACACATCAGCACATTACCATTAGTACCGGTTCCAAGCCTGGGTAAACAGAAGGGTTACATTCAGCAACTCAAGCATTCAACTGAGCCAAATCAAATATGCATTCGAGTGATCAGCTGTGACCCCTGACAGGAGCAGCTGAAAGGTATTATTCATTCATTTTACCGTTAGTGCCATTTACACAATACTGACAGACCTAAAATCCCATTGTCAAAAAGCACTGCAGGCTGGATAATTATTTATGCAATATTTTCCAATAAATGGAGCAAATTTAAAAGATTGATCCATTTCAGAAATAAATTTTAGAGCCATTTATGTGTAAGGATGTTTTACATCACATATAATGGTAGTAATTTAGTTGTATCTGAGTGTAATGTTCAGTTTATTTGTAAACAAAACAAAGACCTTTAAGCCTGTACTTATGGTACAGAAAGTCACAACTGTGGAATTGAGTTTACATAGAGAGAGGGCACTATGAAATTTACATTGACGTTGGTTAAGATTTAACACTGGTTAAATTCAGTTAGTTCCAGCACATTTGATTTTGACTAGAAAAATATGTTCACTTACATCAGCATCATACTGGGAAATCTCTAGCTCAATGCAAAACAAAACAAAGCAGTCAAGTAGTTTCTAAAGTCTTATCATAATCATTTTAAATATGCAAAATTACACTTAAAGGATTTTTTGAATGAGGCATCAAATATCTTGCACACAATTATTATTATTATTATTAAATATTAATGCCATAGATTTTGGTACTGCTGAACTGTTATTGAAACACTCACTGCCCTTTTCATTACTGTCCTGTTCCTAGTCAATATCAGCGCTTTAGCTTTGTCACTCTAAAAGAAAGCAGAACCCTAGTCAAAGCAACAACACATTTCCAAACATTCTTAAAAATCCTTGAAGAAAGACTTGTTGCTTTTTATCTCTCAACCATAAATCATTACACGCTCAGCTTCATGATGTTCTGGCTGTTGATATCAATACTGCTTCTCGTCATAGATGAGCAGCTGATTTTCTGGCTAATTTTAATGGTTTGCTACTTGGTGCATCTGTTCAAGTAGTGGATTTATTCATGAAACCACAAGCTCTGATTAAATAAATAAATAGCAGGTGATTCAGCATGCATTAATTAATTGACTATCAATGCAGAACTGGCACACATGGCAGGTAATATAAAGAAAATCTAGCAATATTCAACCGGGGCGTCATATTGGCAAAACATCCCTCTGCAGAGCTGAATTTATAATGTATTCCGGAGATGACAGACTGACTCATTTATTTTGTGAATATATTCCAGCTTTGATTAAACAATGAAAAGATTTGCACAGTCTTTGTACAAGTATAATCCCTCTGACCTTTTTCTTGATTAAATGCAAATTCCATTCATCTCCTTCACAACGAGAGCTCATGATTGAGTTGAAGGACAGTGACCTTTATATTAAAGATTAGAAAGCCTCCAGAATGACTGGATACACTTAAGTAACACAGGTGAAGAACAAGAGAAGTCATTGTTTTGGTGTCTTCTCACTGTTCCATCATTCTAACAGGATAAAAGTGGTCAATGTCATGCTTGAGTTCCACCAGCTTCCTGCCTGAAACATCTGGCTTTGATAAACAGCTGGGTAACTGGAACTGAAAGGGCTTTCTCAGGGAAAGCTAAAGGAAGGAGCTGGATATGAATTAACTGCACTTTTGGCGCACAACCTAGTCTTTATAAAACACTTAAGAAAGTGTGTGTGATATCAGTCCAGCTTTGGCTCCCCTCTTTCTGTAGACCCGTTTGGTTCACCCCTTTTACCACTACTCGTATATTATAATGTAATTGAACAGGGCAGGACTCTTATTAGAAGGCTGTTGTTTGTGTGTATTTATAACCACATCTACAAAAACATCAATTATTAGATTCAGAAAACATGAGACAGGAATATTAAGAAAGGACACACATAGTTGATACTATAATTGTTTTTGAGGAAAATGCATGGAAAATAGTTTATTGAAAATCCCACTCCAGGTATCATGCCGTGTTTTTAGCCTCGGTCCTTTCTTTGATGTAACTCTATTACACTCTCCTTTCTTTAATATACACTCTTTTTATATGTCAAAGCTTTTTCACACTATGCTATAATAAATTGTGTGGTGTTTGAATAAATAAACCTTTAATTGCTGCGTAAAACATATTTGCTTTGTATTATAATCCTAACTATCAGATAATGGAAATATATAGTTGAATTTGTATCATATTCCACCTACAATAGAAATATATTGTCTGGTTATATTGGTTCAACTCACTGTTAACATTAATAAGAAGGCAACATCTCACCCACATCATTTATCATGTATTCCATAAAAAAACCCTACTATAATCTAAAAACTAGATTTGAATAGTAGAATTTGCTTACTTTTTTTAAACTACACTGACTGAACAGAACCAAAATGGCATGATGCTTTGGGTGAATCTCTACCTTTCCTCTAGCATTTCTAGGTGGCTTGGACCTATTATGGATATGAAAATATCAATTAGGCTCAGTATGTATAATAGATATACCTAGTCATGCTTTATGTTTAGTTTAGCCTGTGCAGCCCATCCACATCCGTCTAAAGGTTTGTTAGAATTGTTAGGTAGCGATTAGAGATCACCAAGAGTGATCGTGATGAAATGAACTGGCTTGTGCAGCAAGCAATTAAATATTATGATTACAAGCCCAAAGCAGAAAAGGTTGGGAATTGCAAAAATAGTATTTGTGCACATATCTATTAACTTGTATTTCGTAGCACACAATGAGCCCATGATATTTCATGAATCGTCAACTCATTTGGTAATAACCTTTCTGCATATATCTGCAAAACATAGTAAAGAAAGTTCAGCACAATAAAGCATTTACCACTTTGCAATGTTTCCATTCTGTCTCACAGCACTTAAAAAGGCACCAAGTGGTGTGGTTTTGTTTTTCAACATACTGTCCCTTTTTTCTGATTTGCGACTGCAGTTTAAGTATCAGACAGGCTGACGTTAAACACTATGGGTGGGTGGTCAGTCTTACTTTGGCCGGTTTATCTTTCCACATCCAGGCCTGTTTTGTCTCACCATATCAGATACTTTATTATGCTGGAGGGTTTTGTGAAGCTGTAAAGCCGAGTTGTTCCCGCAGGTTTCTCCAAATAGAAGGTGGTGATTTATAGCCATCTGCCTTTACATAAAAAGACTCTTAGTTTAGTAAATTGTAGAATCACCGCAAGAAGCTAGAAAAGTATATTTATCTGCATCCACACCATAATGAAAAAAGTTTCAGTAGTTTTATTAGTGTGAGGACTGTTGTTGGGAGTGATGCTGACTTTATGCTTTCTTTATCTTGGCTGAGCTGATGGAAAGTAAACAGGATGCTCATTAGACAGACATCATCACAGCAATGCAACATCTGATTGCTCTGCTTTTCCTGAGAGGAGTAGTGGTCTGGCATTAATGAGGTGAAACAAAACCAAATGAAGTAAAAATCTGCACTGCCATTACCATGACAGAGTACAATGCCATGCAAGCAAGAATCTAAAAGCCAACCCAAACAGCTACTATTTATTTACAGCGACATCAAACCAAACATAATGCTAAATATAAAGCTTAAAGGAACCCAGAATGGTTTGTGATAACATTTATTTGTATGAAAGTGCAAAAACAATTATTCCTTGAATTCAGTGTTTACAATTCATGACTAGTCCATCAGCACACAGTTAAAACAGTGTAAATGTAAAAAGCCCAACAGTCAGGTAGATAATGTTAATTTTACTCATTTAAGCTGATAAGGCACCACAATCAACAATAAAATCACACACTCTCACAAGTCGACAACCTGATTCCAATCTGACAAGGCACAGTTATAAATAATTCACCTCAGCCACCAGGTAGTCCAAGATTTACCTGTGTTTTGCTCTCTTAACTCTTGCAGAAGACGAAACGCTCCACAGACACTAGAACACATCACTGACTGAGTCCGAGTCCCCTTCTATGGAGCTGATAGTGAGAGACTGATCATCGTTTTGAACAGGAAGTGATTTGACTGATATCTGACCCCCGTTTCCTCCAGCTTTGGTGAGAACTTCAGATCCTGTGGGATTAACACCAAAATGTTTATAAATGAGGGTTAAGCTCCTGTTAAAAACAGTGGGGAAAAGAGACCACTGTAAATTTTAGTTTATCTAGTTTTACAATTTATGGGTATGTGTTAGACCGAAATAAAGCAGTGTTGTTTTATTCCATTTTAATTCATGTTATAGAATAAAACAACACAGCTTATTTTGGTCAAACAAATACCCATAAATTAAAGAAAGCAATAGACAGGTAGATAGATGATATATAGAGAGACAGATCTAAGTCCACATCTTAGTATTCATTTAACTGGAATT
>JAYDZG010000011.1:13279029-13295796 GCA_034509265.1 Microcambeva bendego
TAATGGTTATATTTAGAGAAGTGGGTTATTTGTCCCTTGAGGATCTGAGGGACCTTCAGAGACTGCTTCAAAAATGGATGGAGAGGAAGAAAATACTTCACATGGACCAGTTTCAGTGAGGTCAACCTCAGAGGTGAAACGATTGAGAAACTGACTAAGGCACAAAGCAACTTTAAAGAAACGCTTTCAATTCTAATGTGTCTCTAAGCTCAAGGTCAAAGTCTGTTTGGAGGATCACCTCCAATTTCAAGGACAAAGGCTCCACAAGTGTACAGTGTATTTAAAATGTCAGGCTAAAAATCCCTGGCAGGTTCTTCATTTTGCATTATGGTTCGACAACATCTGGCGATAGGAAGAATACTGCTTGAAAACATTTGATTTGTGAGTAATTTAAGGAAACAGCTGAGAGGAATATGATATAATGCACCATATGAGCAGACCACACACAAGCTTAGTTGATCCATTTTAATGAGTTTTAAAGTCTTAAACGATACAACATCCAAATCCAATTCATCGCATGCTTGGCTGGTGTCCAACTAAGATCCTTATTGATACATTGAACAATGGTATTAAAAAGATGGTAAAAAAGCTTTTAAACAGGATGATTATCACGTCTTGGAATCATTTATGGTGCCAACATTTAATCCAGTAGTTTAGATGATGTCTTTGTCTAAAGTTTGTTGGATAAAAATGTCAGTAAATATCCTACAAGCTACAAAAAATTATATATATCTATAAATATAATTTTAGCTTAATTACATTCTCCCTGTGGCATTCACCAGTTGCTCTGTGATAATTGCAGCTCAGATATGAGGAAGAAATGATGTCCTGCTGGGTAAGTATGCTGTAATAAGTAATAAGTGGAGGAGGAAAAGGGGCTGGAAGGACCCAGTGGGCAAGCTGCCCAGCCTCTCAACCATCTGTGACAAGATGTATATCGGTCACTGAGGCTCTAATTATCAGCAATAAATAGAGGTAGGAGGAAGATCCAGAAATATCACCAAGTATTACACAAGATAAATGGTCTAGATGTTGGTTACGGAATCATTTTTTTCATGTTATTAGGGTGGCAATGAGGCACCCGGTAAGATAAAACCTACTGCAGAAAACATTCTAAATGAAAGCTTCTCTTCAGACATTCGCTTCACACAGAATTCACACAGGTCAGCCAGAACATTAATCTCTATAATCTCTAAAGCCAAATGAGCTATATACCTAGATGGTGTTTTACATCATACCATGTGCTCTCGAAAATGGCTGTCCAAATTCTTAGATACGTTAAAAGGATGCTCACTGAATTGCATTATTTCAAATCTATTAAATGACTGAATGAAGAGGGAGCATCCGATGCTCCTTAGCCATAAATGGAAATAAGAGAGAATGTTGGAAGAAGGACATACTGCTGCCATTGCTGCACATTATGTGTCAGCGCTTCTCCACCTGAGAGACAGTGGGTAACACCTACCTCAACAAATCTTGTTTACTGTTCACACTACCATGTACCGTTATACCCTCTGTACATCTTTCTGTAAATTAACCAGAACATTTGAATTGTGTTTTTGTCATTAATTGCTATTTTAGTTGCAATGTCTTGGTATCTCTGGCATGCTGCCAGTCTTGGGTCCCTAATCCTCAATTGTGTGGACTGTTTATGGTCACAATAGCAAGATGCTTTGAATAAAAATAGTTATAGTAAATGTACAAACAATAGTTTTGGTCAGTAGCTTACCACATACATTTGACTAGTATATAAAAGGTTGCTGGTTTGAACAGCCTGTTGGGTCAGTGTGAAGCACTGTTGGCTCACAGCAAGATGGCCCGGGTCCTTTCTGTTTGAGTTGTCATTTTGTTGTAAGCCACACATCATGTAGAACATATGTCCTAATATTCCAGTTTATTTATGCTTAAGGAAAACCAAAATCAAAGCTGTTAAGGGATTTGTTTGTCAAGCATAGATTACAGATTCCTTAAGATCAGTGATTTTTTGTTTTTTTAAATAAGTGAGTCATGTTGAAAGAGAGTTGTCAGTAGGTCAGTGACAGTAAGGGACCTTACTAGCTAAAGGGGGTGGTGGGTAGGACAGAAGGGCTTCTCAGGTCATGCTGGAGAGCTGGGTACAAGTGACAAATCAGATGGATTCAAGATGCTGGTAAGAGATTTGCAGAATGAAAGCAGAGCCAGGACTCTGTCAGGGGCTGGAGTCTGTTCCTGTGAGAATGGGGGTTAGTAAGAGTGAGAGAACAGATATTTATGTGTGTTTGAAAAAGAGAACGTGTGTGTGTGTGTGTGTGTGTTAGAGAGAGCATGAGAGTGATCGGGAAGGTTGGTTGGCAGTGAGAGCAGCTCTGATAGAAACCAGATGAGCGGAGAGAGAAATGAGAGAAACAGAGCACTCTGGGACAAAAGAAAAACACAGCACAGGTTTAACTGAAAGAAGGCCTTCGTTTCTCTACTGGTAAACACACAGCTGACTCATGGTTCTGTTCTTACAGCTTAGAGCAAGTTTAGCAGGCCATGACAGAACAGAGGAACAAACCAATTAGAGCATCATATAGCAGTGACCTACGTTTAACATGCATAATAATAGAATATGGTTTGGGAGGGGTACAGAGAGGGCACAGTAAGCTGTTCATTCTCAATCAATGCTTTAAATCTAAATGATGAGAAACTATCTGCACCTTGAACCCAACACTGACTAAATATAGGTATTGTTAACACACAATGACTTAAGTGTAATGGAAAAGCTCCCAATGTGTTGAAAGATGCTTTGAATTGGTTGGATTAGACACGTCAAGCATTTTAACAATCATATTTGAATTGTGCTGTGTTTTAGTGCAGAAAGACATAGTCTAATCCTTTAATTTCTTATTTCATCCTAGGTATTCAACAGCATGGTATTGTATATGTTATATACTTACTGCAAATTACACATTTATAATAGTTAATATATCTATCTATCAAATAATATTTCATGAAATTACTGTAAAATGTTCTTTTTCATTTTAATGACGTATAATAATCCAGAAATGTAAGCTTTGTGCTTGTTACAAAATATGCTTCTCATCAGACTGAGGAGGCTCTTGGTCAATAACAGTAGCAGAAGAAACCATTACTGCTCTTCATCATCAAAGCCCTAAGTTTAAAAAAAGCCCCCACTGTCAAAAACCATGACGCACATCTGTCGGCATATGTAAGCAGAAGGAGTCTAGTCTCAGAGCGGCTCATCTTCAAACAAGGATCAGGCCGCGGCTTCTCCATGCGTGGCCTGACTGTAACTGGAGATCTTCCATTAAAGCTGAAGCTTCTCCACCTGGGAAAGCAAAGCCAGGCCCTTCTGGCGTGTGGCTTAGCACGCCAGTCTGGATCTGCAGATCAAAGCAGCTTGTTTTCCGGATGATTCTCTCTTTCCCATCTTTCTGGGTGAAGAGGTGAATCAATTAAAGCCTCCATGCACAATCATAGAACGGTTACTGAGGCCTCTCTCCAT
Source organism: Microcambeva bendego (assembly GCA_034509265.1). Taxonomy (NCBI): domain Eukaryota; kingdom Metazoa; phylum Chordata; class Actinopteri; order Siluriformes; family Trichomycteridae; genus Microcambeva; species Microcambeva bendego. The sequence goes on from JAYDZG010000011.1 coordinate 13,282,517, forward strand.
ATGTCATATGTGTGGAGATGCATATCTGTACGACTAATCTCAGACCTGAGTGAATGACAGAGATCTATAAGAAACAGAGCTCCCCTCAGAGGCACACACAAGAGTTAAAGCAATTCATTTGAAACAGATAAATCTCATCATCTTAAATCTATTTGAGCAGGCTAAACTGGTGACATTATTTTATGAGTTATTAGAAGGATTTCAAAGGTTTTTCAAATGAGCATATTCATGAATGTTCACAGATCCTGAAATTTGTAATTAGGATGAATATTTATTTATGTTTTCGGCATTTAGCAGACACTGGGCGCTATTTAAGTGACACATAGTAATGTAATAGTATTTTTGTTTAAGCAATTCAGGGTCAATGGCTTTGCTCAAGGGCCAAACAGTGACAACCTGGCAGGGCTGGGGCTTGAACAAATGGCTTTTTGATTACTGGTCCAGTACCCAAACTGATTGGCTGCAGTGATGAACAGTACTGTGACAGTATATTGCCTAAGCCATTAAGGGTTAAAAGCTTTGCTCAAGGGCCCAACAGTGACAGTAAAGGTGTATGTGTGCCATAACAACTAGGGTACAACTGCCAGCAATGTGTATGTTCCTACAGGAATGAGCAAAACACCAGTACACATTTCAAATGTGACACTGATTTAAATAAAACTACCTTGTAAACAGTGGTAGACATTGTCACAAAGCAGCTTTACAGAGTTAGTACCACCACACCAAAAACAGCTATTGAGCAAGCGAAGGTTGACAGTGGCAAGAAAAAACTCCCTAAAATACAGGTAGAAACCTTGAGAGGAACCAGACTCAAGCAGAGTCATGCTTCTTTGGTGTTCTGGTTTAATAAAAAAAGGCTGAGAGTTTGAATCCTAGCTCTGACATGAATCTACATTTTTAGCATTTAGCAGACAAGTCAAATCAAGTCAAGTCAATAAATGTTTATAGCGTTTTTCACAATAGACATTGTCACAGAGTTTAGGACCACCAGACGCCTTTCTCCAAAGTGATGCTAGGCTACAACTGCCACGTCGGCACAGTTGGGCCCTTGACTCATACAATGGCTGACCCTGTGCTCTACCTCCCGAGCAAGCTGAGATTTGTGAAAAAAGTTTAATTATACTGTTACACCTGTATTTGTACATATGAAAAATAAAGCTATTCTATTCTGTTCTATAATTCAACTTTTTCTAGAGTTGTGTTTAATCCATTACACGGTCTGCTGTATTGGTTTTATGACGCACATGCAGTTGGCCTCTCAGAGGCTTATAAACTTCAAACCTACCAAACAGACACAACAAAATGATATACATGGTCTGAAAGAGCGACGTCGAATGCTTAATGCGTGGACTTCTGTGCTCACCCCACTGCAGCTGTTCAAAAATGGACAGGGTAGTACAGCTGGGCAGGCTGACATCAGCTTCTCACGGATCTTCGGCGTATAACACATGAGTGCAATGGGATTATTAAAACCAAAACACCCAAGCAGAGCAACGCTGTTACATTTAAACACCAAAATCAAATCCATGTACATCGGTAGGGGACGGAGGCAACATCTCCTCAGCTCCACATGACTCTCCATTGTTAAAACTATGACCTGCTTCCATCTGCCCATATGCTTTTTTATAAAGCAACTTGGAATGAACATTCGGAAAAACATTTGTGTCCAATTTGATCTATTTGCTGATCCAGCACTGACATTATTCCAGTCTTCAGATAAAAGCTTTGCACGAGACAACAGCTGCTGCTACCAAGCATTTCTGACTTTGGTAAAAGTTTAAAAGGAAAATATTTAAATGTCAAGGCTGTGCTCTGGTCAGTCAAAATTAAGCATGTAATCAAATCAAAGATCAGAGATGGAAAACTTAACTGAGCCGAACAATAAACAAAGAACTTCATTGTTCCCAAATTACACACAAATGTTTACTTACTCACGAGATTTTAGAATGAAGTGATCTTACCAAACATCCTGTCAAAACAAGAGATAATTATATACAAGCTGCTTTTTGTAAATTAATGTGTACAGGAAGAGGCCAAAACTAAAGAACTGAACAAAGTGGAACATACTTGTACCTGCATTCCTAAATCTTGAGATAAAGGATTTTGCTTTGTATTAGGCTATGCACCAGGCTCTGAATATTAGCTATATTAGCCAAAAAAGTCCTTAGCCTTTAATTGCTTCATCTTCACTGATTTTTATTACCATTTCCTATTCTCAATGGCTGCAGCTTGTAGCTCATGAAGGATGTCCTCTTCCATTCAGTGTCTCCAATGTACCTGGCTGCATGATTTCGGACTGTGGAAGGCAAGTCTTCCACCTCCCAAAAACATGCCAGAAATCTGTCTAGGATTTTTTTTCTGGAGCACTGTGTGTGTAAAACACATTTCACCCTGACCAAGTTCCTGATCAGGGCAGGGCTGGACAGATCTTAAAATAACTGAGTATATAATGGTGTAGACAACACACCACCTGTTCAGAGACTCTACAGTGTAGTCTAATGGCATGAAACAGGGCTTTACTGTATGTACAGCTACATTCTTGGCTAGCATATGCTCACATTCATGTTGGGTATGCACTGGCTTATAAAAGAAAACTATGTCCGAGCTGTAAGCTTACATTTCTGCCCACCAGATGTGTTTACATGCTGAAGACTGTGTCTGGCTGCATGAGACTGCTGATGAATTATTGGAGGCTGTAGAGGTGTATAACCGCAGTGCACATGAATACAACAGAAGGTAAAGAAATGTAATAGCGTGGAGTCGACTGCTCCTGTTAGGAGTCACAATTCATGATTTTGATTTGCATTGATTCATGCATTATTGATTTGCCATTTACCCTCCCAATTTTGACACAACCCTCCCAATTTATCTGGGCTTGGCACAGGCTTACAATGAAGTGGTTCATGCATCCCAGTGGTTAGTTATCTTTATGAAAATTCAGTGTCTCAAGTTAACCTGGCTGCATGTAAACTGGAGCCCCTGGGACATCCCCTGGAGAACATGCAAACTCCACACAGAAAGGACTTTTTCCCACTCCACTTGAGGACCTTCTTGTTGTGAGCCTTGTAATAAACTTATCCTTAAATGGGGATAAGCAGGCTTGAATGGAATGATCTTGGTCATAGTACTGGAAAAAAAAACACCTTCATGCAGACACAATTGGGAATTAAGAGTGGTTCCCGCCATTTTCACTCTCCATGGATTTTTTTCACACTGGACAAAAGAAAACATTTTTTCAAATATCCACAGTCAGATGTAATTGCAGATAAGCCTGGGTTTGTCCACTGTTGTGTTTAGAGTGAGGAGACCAAGCCCATTTTCTTTGTTGTTTTAAGTAAGGCTATTACAACAAAAGAAGGCAACATTTCATGCAGTAGTTATAATAATAGCATGTTCCTTCTTCTGCTCAATAACTCTTTTTCCAAACATGTAATTCTGGGTCAAATACAAAAATAGGTAATGGTGGTCTGAGACTGGATCATCTCTGGGCTTGTTTATATTCTCAGACTACCTGAACCATGAATTCCGACCCAAAAACTGGTAAAAGTACTATTACTTTGATGAATTTTTACTGAAGTACGAGTTAAGTAAAGTGCAAAAATTTACTCATTAAAAAAGTACTCCAGTCTCTCCTGTGTAATGCAAACTAAGGTTATAAATCCCCCAATAGTTGCTTTTCATTAAAACACAGTAGAAAAAACATGTTTACAACAGAACGTCCCATAAAATGTTTCTGTATAACCTGATGGTTTAACATATTTAGTCTATTAATTTTTATACTACTGATTTATTTTAATGCAATTATTTTAACAATCAATAAAAAATAAAAAAGTACTTCATAAAACGACATGTACGTAACATCCATTCAGTTCGCATGCTGTTTTACAGTGTTGCAAGAGTTTTTAAGGGTTTTTGGCTGGAAACCACAAAATCTGGCAACCCTATTCACTTCAGCCTTTTTCGTACTCAATAACAGGTGTTATTTAAAACATTGCGAATTACAATTCTTAGTACAAAAGTAAAATTACAGGTTGTAAAATCTACCAAGTACAAAATAAAAATACTCAATTACAGTAACACAAGTAAATGTGATTTGTTACTTTCCACCCATGCTGGTTGGAAAGCAAAGCAAGTTTTTGCTTTTATTTGCTATTATAGCTTGGTTTGTTGTTTAACTAGATTTGATTATTGTTTCTTTACTTCCTGACTATAGAAAAACACAGTAGAATTGAGGTTCAAACCTCAGGCTTTGTCTCGTCCTGTCTCCCGAGCACAGGATTACCAGCCTGTGCTGACGAACACGTGCCAGCGCTGTCAACAGCTCCGTCCAGACGGGACCTCAATGCAACAGATCCTGTTTGTACTTCAGTATTTTAAGTATGGATCCAATTATGAGTTTAACTAAACATTTAATCAAAGTAACAAAGCCAACATTGCTACATCCAATAATAATTCAATCACTACAGTTTTATTTTACATAGTACATGTGCAGCAATCAGCATATGCTGTGTTAGTATGTCTGAAGTGTTTTGTTTTCCTCAATGAACATTTGTGTGTTACAATCAGGAACAGTCAAGAAATTCAGAATGTAATATTGCACCACATGACAGTTAATAATTGATTAAAAAATATCATTATTCAGATCGATTTGACATGAAAAATACCTTGTCTGCATGACATCACTACCGCCATGTGCCAAATGAGGTTTAATTTAAAATAGTTTGTATAATTTGTACCTACCTCAAAAGACTACCTGTGATTTATCTAAATAATGATTAATATTTTATTTCATTTTAAGAGATAATGGCCTTAAAAAGAGTCATCCATCTGTCATCCTGAGGTGGAGAGCTGGCATCCAGCTTGGACTGTGCAAATAATACTCTCTCATTTTTTTTAAAAGGACCTCCCTGAGAGAAGTCGAGTGCTAGGAGTCCCAGCTTGGGCTGCAGGCCCCCTTGTTTGTAAAGCACCGCTGCTGCTGAGGAAGAAACCTCAGAGCAATTTCCACAGCTAGGGCCAACTAAATAAAATCTTTAAGATTTATTATATCTGGCCAATTCAACGTTGAAAAGCATTACAGCAGCTTTAATATGTAACTTAAAAAATGAAGAGGCACCCAAGACAAACTTCAAAAAGCCATTGGCACTTTTTAAGCTGATGTGGTAGGTATTGGCACTACAAAAACAACTAATTCGAAAGAAAAACATTAGATTCTGTTCAAATCATCAGTATGTCTGAAGGAGGAAGAATAAAGGATAAAAAAAGGAATAAAACTGAAAAGAACATCCGGCCCACAGTGAAGCATGATGGTGACTTGTGATACTCTGGGACTGCTTTGATTCCTCTGATACTGGAAATCTGCAGTGTAGCAAGATAGATTCAATCAGGAGGCAGGAAATCCCTGAAGAAAATGTCACGCTAAAGCTTGGGCATCTTTGGACCTTCTAATAGGACAATGATCACAATCATACCACCAAACCTGGAGCATAGTGAACAGTTCACGAAAGCAATATGGGAGAGCGGTAAGGCTAGGTATTCTAGCATGCATAATTGGCTAATGAATGCAGCAGACAAAATTTGCCCTCAGTCTGGTAGGGTGGTAAATGACCGTTGGCATATTCTGGAAGGATCCTGGGTGCCCAGGGCACCTACATAGAAGTGGAGAAGTACAGAAGTCGGGCACGACTTTCTGTATTCAAAACCAGTGTCAGTCAAGGCATCGCCTCCTTGGGCACAACTAGGGGGTCACCAGCAGTTGATTTGCGGCAGAAATTTGGGAGATTTGGGAGCAAAGGGGGGCAACATTGTCAAGAAGTTGGAGGTCTACAATTTTCTCAATTTTGATAAGGTCATTGCAAATAACTAAAGTTGTAGATTGTAATAATAAACCTGCAATGAAAACATTTTAGTTGAGGTCTAATACATGTTAGTTTAACATTGCTCAACCATATCATGGTTTTCTAGTCATCAACAAAGCAGTGATGGAACTAATAATCCAAGTACCGAAGTTCTTCTGAGTAAAGGTGCTTACAAATGTCTTGATTAAGCAAAAGCAGGCTTCACCAATCTGCGGAAAATCACTCTGCTGACCTTAATCAATGGCTTGCAGTCATTTCTGACATGTTACGTTAAGCAGTTGCATCCAGCTGAAGTTACTTCCACAAATCATGTTCATTTAGCCGTTGACTATTGTTTATAGACCACATGAGAGTCATTTGTAACACAAATACAACAACTTGCTTGACAAATCTTTGCCACTCTGAGACAATACACCTCAGTGTAACCTGCAAGTAGAAGGTCATTATGTTTGTCTTATTTTGCTACAGTCTGTTTACCCTCAATCACCAATTAACTCCCATCCAAGGTGACAAATCTAGCCTGGCTTAGGCGGCAATTTCTAACTAATGCAAAATAATGTTTGACCTTATAGCGAGTAACATGTAAATGAAACGAGATAAATTTAGCTGAAAAACAATTTATCAAAATCTAGACAGACTGCAATAACTATATGCAAATCCAGCTAAAGTAAACATAGCTCAGGGCAAGCTGTAACCGACAGGAGCAACGAAGAAGTCACCCTGGGCCACTGTAGTGATGCATCAAGTGCAGTCACAGCACTTCTGGTGTGACAGTGAGTCCTAATAAAGATACAGCGCAGATGTGAATTGAATTAAATGCCAAGCCCATCAAAACAGCTGGTTCAGCTGAGCATGCCAGTAAAAGTCAACTGCCTGGAAAGAGCTTCTGTTCATGCGGTACTATGACAGTAAATGTGGATTTGTGTATCTGCAGTCGGTACATACACGTGTGTTTGCACTATGCCCACCCCCTATTCCCCCATTTCCTGTTCCCTACAAGGCCCATATTTCACTCTTCCACACAGAGCAGCCTTGTGTTCCAGTGGGCAGCCAAGCCCCACATTCTCATTTTTAGACTGTAAAAGTTCATTTTAATGTTTGATTGGATGCACATAGCCACATATCAACCGACTTTTTAAGCAAGCAAAAAATAATAATGCTTTTCTGGCTACTGTGGCTGAAACTGTAGATTATTTTAATACTGGTAATGAAGTTTATAGCACAGTACACTAAACTCAGCTCTTCAGCGAATGAGAAAGCAGAGTCAAGCCTTCCGCCCATCAGGGATAGCCAATCATGTTTGTATGTGAGGAATAGTAGTGAGTTAGTGTAATGTTTTTGCATACTTTGTACCTACCTCAGAAATAAAATGGCATTCATTATTTAAATAAATAAATATATAATCAAATTTGCATTATATTTTATTTTTTAAAGAAATACAATTTTATTTGATTGATTTATTTATTTAAAAAAAAAAAAAAAAGAATCAGTGAAAAATCATACCATGGACCCGGTATTGTGAATCATACGGCATTGTGGGTAGAGTGTATTCAATGACAGAATAAATGGAAGCTACAATACACAGCACAGCAAACTTTAAAAGGCTAAATGTTGTCGTCTGTGTTTTCACACAATATCTTGTGTCCACAGAGTCAGTTGGGAGTTTTCCAACTGTTACCAGAATCGTGTTTTTAGACTTATAGAATGTTTTTGCCTAATCGGTGATGAATATAAAGAAGGGACTTTAGAGTTTGTTGGGTTTATAATGGAAGAAATAAACTATCAGGAGTAAACAACTTACTGCTTTGTTGAATTGAGCACAGGCTACAGATGGATGATCACATTTGAAGAGAACACTTGTACATTGACTCCAAAGCCCTCAAAGGGACAAAATGCACTCACACATTGTCAGCACACTACTCTAGTCTGTAACATAATTGCCACATTATTCTGTATTCGCTAAGACCACCTCATATTGCCCCTCATATTTCATATGCAACACAAAATTAAAATGTTTTGTTATTTCCAGCAAATAGCATATTTCACAGCATACGATTCATTTTACAGCCTGAGACTGAGTCACGATTCAAATTGATATTTATGTTTAATGAATCAATATTTACTGCCACAATTCATCAGGTTGCCAAATTAGACTTAATTGACCTTCAGATTACCAGTCCCATACCCTAACCCCTAGGCTATGGCTGGCCATATTATCACATAGCTGGTAGAGTGTATCGTTACATTCATAATGCCTTGTGTACTTCAAATACATTACTGATACTAACCATGCTTTTTCCATCTGTGTGAGAACCATCCAGCCTGGCATTACATTAGTACCTTTGATTTACTTTCTCTCCCCAATGTCACGGCTTCAAGCCACACTGGGCCGGCTGAACAGTGGAGCCATTCTATGTGTTTCTGCTCTCTGAGAGGTAAACAGACAAATAGCTATCTGAGAGCACAGCTGGATGACTGGGACACACTGGCCAAATCATGCGAGCCTTGATTTAAGCACACGGTAGCACACTGTACCCTTTCTTACACTGCACAATCGACCCATCTGAAGAATAAGCAGACGACCGTCGGCAGACAAAGTCCGATTGTCCGGGAAGCTTTGGTGTAGACTTGGTGCGTGACCAAACAGATCAAATCGGTGTATTTACAGTATAGAACACGAGCGTGAAACTGAGTTCAAGCCAGTGTGCCAGTGCACGGTAAATAAAACCAGACGCTCGTTCTTGTTTGACCACGGCTACGCAAAACTAGTTGCAAATGATTCCTTTGAAATAGCAATAGCTCCACAGAATGCTAAAAATACCCTTCATCATAGTTGTCTATCCAGGACATCAGGCTAATTGAGTGGAAACCTAATAATGAGCATAACAAAAGAACTGTGTGTCCGCTTCACATTAGCTTTAGAGCAGGCAATCTCTCCCGACACTCACACCACACCGAAATAGAAGGAGAGCAGCCCAGTAGCCTGGGCTAATTAAAAAATAAATGGACGTATTAAAGTGCAGGTGGAAGTCTGGTCTTCCTGTCCTTTTTACTGGTGTGTCAAATTACACAGAAAGTGAGAAAGGGAAAAAAAAAAAACGGCAACACACAGAAAGCTTTGACATTCAAACAGCCTCTGAACAGAGACCAAGTCAAGAGCAATGTGCCACCAACACACGCTGGCCATTAGCACCAACTCCAGAAAAAAACCTTTATGAATGATTGTACAGTTTAGCTGTTAAATGTCAAACTCATCACATGGGGTTATGGGCTTGCAGTGAAAAGCAGCAGTAAGTAAATAATAAGTAAGGAGAACAAGAAAAGATGAATTGTGTGTGTAAGGATAGGCTCTATAAGATTGGAGGTGGAGTAAGAAAGCTTTTTAGTTATCTATTTAAAAGAATCACTTTCATTTGCAACATAATTCAACGATTATGTTCAATAAAATGTTATTTTTATGGATTTTTAAAATTTCATTTATGGATTGTCTCCCGATTTAGCATGCCATGCTTCCTCTCCACAAATGTAGACCTCACTCGGATTAATGAGAACGAAGCTTATCCCCCCCCCCCCCCAACATGTGGGTAGCAGCCTTGAGCTTTTTTCCACGTGAACTATGAGTTGTGTGCAAGATGTAATGAAGCCTCCACAAGAGGGCGTTGAACATTTTGTTCATTTTATTATAGTTTTTGCAACCTTTTTTCTCTCCCACCATAACCAAAGTATTGAGGAAAGCTATACTAGGTCAAGTCAAGTCAAATGTATTTGTTGAGCGCTTTAACAATAGAGTTTGTCTCAAAGCGACTTTACAGCATTTAGGACCAACAGATCAAAAACCCCTTTTGAGGCAGACTGTGGTAGAGAAAAACTTGGTAAAAACCTTGAGAGGAGCTACTGTACTGCCTCAGTCACATTCTTTTTCAAGTGTAAAAATACGACCTGCCTCTCTTTGACAGATTTAGAAACACAGCACAAATCTTTCTTACTCACTAGAACTACTAACATGTCAATACAAGATGAAGATATTTATGCACATTGAAAGTCCTGGACTTTTTATCACCTAACCCTGACAGCTTCAACCTTGCTGTCAACGAGGTGCATATTGCTTTTACACCCGATTGATTTTTTAAAAGCTGAAGCTGATCTAAGCTATTCTAAATCACAAATGTCTAACAAGGAGCACTGCACTGACCTCCAGTGATTGTAGCGAGTCTCAAAACAAAAGAGAATCTGGTCTACAGCCTCACAAACACACTGCCAATTTTGCATTGGACTTGATTTAATGAATGAGGTTTGGAGTATTTTTTAAGTGTAAAATTTGTGGTGTAATGCTTACAGTTTTAATATTCAAAATCCAACTAGATTCTTCACACTTAAAAAAACGATTAAAACAATGCTTGGGCTAGGCTAGAAGATCTACATGCTAGTGCAAGAAAAGGGCTGTCTTAATTGACAGACAATAGAAAATAAATTATATAGAGGTCATGATCGATTGGCTCGTGGTGGTGAACATTATTTATTTATTTACCCTGGAGCAGTCACAGAATCCTTTCTCGATCATGTATTTTCATTAGAAAATTGTATATGAAAACCTGTCATAAAAATACAAAATTGACGTCAACTAAAATCACTGATGTCTTTGGACTGTGGGAGGAAATTGTAGCACCCAGAGTTCAAAATCAAACCAAAGTTCATATTAAACACAGTCGTGGGCAATTTTATCTCTCCAAATAACCTGGCTTCATGTTTTTGGACTGTGGGAAGAAACCAGAGATTCAGAGGAAACCCACACAGACACGGAAAGAACATGCAAACTCCAAACAGAAAGGACATGGACCATCGCACCTGTGGATCGAACCCTTCTTGCTGTGAGGCGCCAGTGCTACCCACTAAGCCACTGTGCCGCCCTATCACCCATTAAACCGATGCTGGCATGGAGTGAACATACAAACTCCTCACAAAAAGGACTCAGACTGGGACAGTACAACCCACTTAGCCATCAACCAAACAATGCAGTCCAAAAGTCCAATGTGTAAATGGCAGTTATATCCACTCAATATCAAAATCACAGTTTTTATAGTGTCAAAATTCAAGAGATCAGAATAATTCCTGAATTTACTGTATATGCTTTAGATCTACATGTTTTTGTCTTTCTGGGCTTCCCTAATACATACAGTGTATTTTTATTGGGATTTTAACTTCTAGTTTAACACACTATAGGTACTGGTTACACAATATTTATCAGTTCAAGTTTCAAGTTTGAAATAGTCATGGTCATGATCACTTATGTTTTTGAACTGTGGGAGGAAACCTAAGTAGTAATCAAACCTACCCACTGTGCTGCCCCAGTTCATATTCTTAGTTATTTATGTAAAATACTCCATAATAGGCCATAACTATGGCGTTTCCAACCACACCATATTTAGCTGAAGCAATGGAGTAAGAAGATCTGCTGTGACAAGAGCTCATAGCTTTTCTCCAACATAAACGAGATTAGCTGCACATGACGTGTGTTTATGATAGGTGTGATGAGTATACCTGACTCTGTTATGTCCCGATACTGCTTCACCAGTATTGGAGCTGCTCTCTGTATTAACTGTGGAGTCTCCTCAGCCTGTAATGGGCAACATGAGAGAAAAAGATGATCAAGAGAGAAGACAAGGCTACTAAAACGTGGCTTTTTTGGCATTACAAAATTTGGACAGCTAAGCAATTAATGACAACAAAAAAAGTGACAGTAATAATTAGGGAGGTAACAATTCACCAAGAGTCGATTCATGATTTGAATCAGTGATTCATTTAAGATAAATCGATATTCACTAAATAGCAGAGGGGCTGACGCAATATAAAGCAGAAAACATGAATCTTAAGCTGTAGCCTAGTGGTTAAGGTTCTAGACTAGTAATTACAAGGTCATTAGTTCAAGTCCCACCACTGCCAGTTTGCTGCTGTAGGGCCATTAAGCAAAGCCCTTAAACCTCAGGTTCTCAAACAGTAAATTGTGACTGTAATGTAAGTCACCTGGGATTAAGGTAGCTGACAAAGTTTGCACCTACCTCAGAAGATAAATAAATAGATAAATAAAATATTCTTGATCGTGATCTCAGTATTGTGAATCAAATCACATCAAGGGTAGAGTGTATTGTTACATCCCTAATAATAATACTATATGTGAGCAATAAGAACATAAATGTGTGTGAGAAAGGGATATTGTCCTTCATCTGGTGTCAGGTGTGTATACAATGTTCTTAACAGCAACATGTCAAGTACCTCACACTGACCAGTCATCTGAGACTGAAATCACAGTGTGATCCAAACCAGATCCAGATGGAATCTTGTAATGGAAAACTGGCACCTGGCCATCAAGAGAGGAAGCGTTACATGCCTGTTGTGGTGGGGTCTCTCCCGGCTGAGAGGGAGATACAGTAAACGAGTGAAGGACACGTGAAGTCTCTGTGCGTTCTTCTGCCGGTCGGGATTTTATTGACAGCACGGCCTCGTTAACCACCGCACTGCTCACACCTGGTTACCATAGAAACAAACAGCCTAGTAAATACCAAGTCAGAAAGTAGACAAAAAAAAACGAATACCATCAAGGTGTGTAGCCTTTCCTTTTTTCACCACAATCTTCATGTACCAGAATTCTCTGCTGCTGTCAAAGAGGACGGCAGATTATTATGCACCATGTGGAATAGTGTCCAGTACGAAGTATAGATCCAGTTTCCAGGTGGCCCAAGCACAGGATAAAGCGTTAGACAAAATGATTTAAAAATTACTACCAAGTACCAATCATCGCCTTATTTATAAAACCATAACTCCTACACTTCTGTTTAGTACAGGAATCGGACTATTTAGCATGAAATATATGCACTTGCATTACAGATTTACCTTTACCGAAACTTTATTTACGGTTACACCCTTATTCAAACAGGTCAGTGTGATTGACATGAAATGTGGCCACTAGTTTTTTTTATTTGCTGTTTGTATCCATAGCTATGCTTAAGCTCGCCTAAACAATGCAAATCTCTAAAGTTTTTATTCATCAGTAGCCAGATGAGTGTGTAACCAAGCATAAAGAAACCAAAAACGGTTCGAATCCGCCAAGGATGAAGAAAAGGCGACAGCTTCATTCGTATGCGGATGAGGATGACGGGAAATATTCACATCGCACGTTGGACAGATGTTTCAAACGTACAATCAGTCCAAATTATTTAAACAGAAAATATGTGCCACATAATTGACAGCTTTTTTTTGGATCAACGTACTTGTGTGAATCGGCCTTTTCCACATGAACGTTCACCTGATTAACATTTAAAACGCTGCTAGAGAATTGGCAACAGCAGCTGTTCACATCATCAGAATAAGGTTAATGTAATTTTTCAATATTTTGCCATGTAATTCTGAATAGTAATATATGATCTC
>JAYDZG010000011.1:13295896-13313503 GCA_034509265.1 Microcambeva bendego
GTCCAAATTATTTAAACAGAAAATATGTGCCACATAATTGACAGCTTTTTTTGGATCAACCTACTTGTGTGAATCGGGCTTTTCCACATGAACGTTCCCCTGATTAACATTTAAAACGCTGCTAGAGAATTGGCAACAGCAGCTGTTCACATCATCAGAATAAGGTTAGTGTAATTTTTCAATATTTTGCCAAGTAATTCTGAATAGTAATATATGATCTCAAGTGCATTTAAAAAGCCAACAAGCTTGTTTCTTTATTTATTTTTTGAAAAATGAAATGTAGATCAGGATGACCTGTCGACTGAGGTCATGAAAGAATACGCATTCTTGGTTTACAGTAATATATTGCTTGACTGTACATCTATGTATGTTTATATGACAATAAGGAGTTCTTTACTGTTTTATGTTTGCTGCATTTGTAAACATTTAGTTTTTCCACGCTCTTGTCCATACTTTCTTTGATCGGACTTACATGATATTTGAATTCTATAACAAACTCATTTAGTTCCCAAGTTATAAGTGTTCAAATGCAATTTGTATAAGTACCAGAAACAGGCTCGCTAATTACACACTTATTCTGGCACCAGACCCACCATTACAGTAATCCGAATAAAGGAGTTACTAAAAAGAAACATAATAAATACATCATTTTAGTACGGAGACTTCACTGCTATGGAAATCCTTAAAAAACTGTTGAGACAAATGAAAATAGCTTTAAATTCTTCCCCAGGCAATAACACACACTCATCTGTGTTGAAGCATGTTTTTTTTTCAACGTCTGCACCACCGGTCTCTAAGCAACACTAAGGTTCTTTTTAAGTAGAGCAGCCTCACCGTTAGGCAAATATTGGTTTAGGTGAACACAGGAGCATGAGCTCTGTCAGTGTGCAGTTATATCTCACACATAGAGTCCAAGGAATTATTAACCAGGCTTGGAAATATTCTTTGTGTAATAGCACAACCGCCTATTGGTGGACCTGTTATTTTGTCTACTGTGCTGCTGAAACGCGAACTAGGATTCACGGAGAACTTAGTGAGGGAATTTTTCAGTCTCCTTTATTTCTCCTAGTTGAAAACGCTGACAAAGTTTAAACAAGGAATGTTAGCAGCTGAAGTGAAACTAACCGACATTCACACAGCCAACAAAAGGATGCTGGGAGCAAAAACAGAAATCGCTTCCTCTGTGCTCCCCCAGCCTGCATCCTGATGAGCTATCCAGAAAGGCTGACTTCCCCTGGGCCAGGCCTGGATCTCTCTTCACTCCCTGAATAAACTCACACACTCCAGTTTCATCATCACTACTCCCTCTGTTCATATAACACCATAAGTGTGAGGCATGCCCCATTAGATCTGGAACCAGCGAGGGCCACAAATACATAACTGTAAGAGAGTGAAGACCACCCCGCACTGCCCACAAATTGTCCAAACACAGCTTCTGCCCACAGAAATAACATCATAAAATGAGGAAAACTTTAACAGGACCGTGTGCGGTCAGCCAAATGCAGCGTTTAGACTTTCCATTCGAACCATCGACATTCACTACGAGTGCCGTATTGTGTTTTCAGTAATGTGCATCTACACGTTTTCCATCTCACTGCCCACATTTTTTCCTCCATGACTCTACTTGAGAAATACGGTGTGAACGAAGAATAGATCGTGAAACTAAAAACCAAAGACCAAGTTATCCAAGTTGCAGCAGGTTTGGTTTGACCAGGAAAAAACTGGACACATAGCAGTAACACCCTGGACCGGGCATCAATTTACCTGAAGGCTTTAGCCACCCTGCGCCCAAATAACCGATCAGATCCTAATATACACTGGAAAAAACTATATCTCTCATAATGCATGTTGATTTTGGGACCCTTGATGCGACTACTAGATGACAGTTTTTCCACATCAGTGTGTAACTTTGGCGATTTTCCAACAGGTGGAATTAAGAAGTATCTGCAAATAATTAAATACTTAATTTTTTTGAGTGTGAATGACTTTAGTGTTATGAGGCTGTATTGGTGGTAAAGGAGAACAATATAGATGTAGATTTCCAATAAAAAAAATAGCCTCTAAGAAAAAAAATGTCCATGAATTAAAGGAGGCAGACTTTTATCACAGCAGGATACATTACAAACAGACCTTTGAGAAACACCATATTGCTGATGTGGCCCTGATGTACGATGAATCAGCCATGACCCGTTTCCTGTGTATGCCCGCTCTAGGGTGCTACACAGGTAACTATTGGTCCATAGCCCAGGGGTTGAGAAAGTCAATATTATGATCTTTTGACCTTTGATCTTTATAACGCATACTTTTGTTGGTGTCTATAATGAATGTTTAATTACTATTGACAATTGTGTCAGAAGGTTGCCGATTTGATTCCCAGAGCTGACAGGTCACGACTGAAGTGCCCTTGAGCAAGGCACCCAACCTCTAACTGCTCCCGTGTGCCGTGGCTAGGGCTGCCCACCGCTCCAGGCATGTGTGCTCACTGCCCTCTAGTGTTCACTAGTGTGTATGTGTGTTTCACTACACAGATTAGGTTACAATGCAAAGGAAAGTACCTGTGTGTTGAGTGGGTATTTGTCCAGGTGAACTCATGTCAGTGCAAGGGGGGCGATTTACAGTGTGCTGGATAGACAGATGCTGGGGGATGAGAGAATGTCCCATCACCACTTTCTCCTGAGCTTCAGTCAGAACTGGCCGCTGTCCCTCGCTAAGCTCTCCGGTGCTCTCCTCATCCCACCATCTCTGTTAAAACACAAAAACTCCACTGTTACCGTCCAGTCCAGCACACATCAGCGAGACAGGCAGGTCAGTGCGTGTGCTTAAAATTAGCTGCGTTGTGCCAGTGACCCCTAGTGTCAAAAAACAATACTGCAAGAAGAGCAATACAGAGTGTAGATATAGATATAGTTTCTATCTCAGATAAAGGGTAATGTAAAAAACTATACCTCTGTTTTTTGTGTCATACTGATTGGAGTCTGTTCCATCCTGGCCAACAGTGAAAGGATTGGGTCATGATGGGCAGGTACAAGTCCTCTTCTAATCACCTCACCCTCACTAGGGGGGTCATATTCCTGATAAGCACATTAAACACAATGCATTCAAAACACTGATCACACAAATTTCCCACGATCATGATCAATATGAATTGGAGATCCTTTTTTGCTACCGGTCATGCAACATGTGGTCTCCCAGTTAGGCAACACGAGTGACAGCTTAGTGTACAATATTTTAGCTGTCCAGTAATGTCAGTTAATATTGAGGTTCCATGCTTGTCTCAGGTGTGAACAAAATAAAGCACATATATTACAGCCACAGGTTCTACACAAGCTGAAGGGCATTGATCACGTCATTACCATAGTCATTATGCACTCAGTACATTGTTTTAATTTCCAACCCTTTCCATCATAATGAAGAGTAAGGAAACAATACAGAAGTAAAGATAAAGTACAGGTTCTGTTGTATTTTATATACAGGTTTAGCCCAACCCATTTTAAACTGGACGCCACTCTTAGAACCAACTGACATTGGGTTTCAAGGCAGCACTGTATTAAAAAGCAGACATCAGTTGTTGCTTGTATAAAAAAAGACTACGTGATTGCAGCCGTAGCCTGGTGGTTAAGGTATGGGACTGGTAATCCAAAGGTAGCCACTGCCAGGTTGATGCTGTTGGGGCCTTGAGCAAGACCCTTAACCCTTATACTGTAACTGAGCTGTAAGTCACTTTGGATAAAGGCGTCTGCTAAATACTGAAAATGTAAATCTGTACTAAAGCTCAGTCACTTTCTCTTCTGTCATGGTGGTGAAACCAGGTCACCTTCATAAAAGTAAAAAAAGAAAACCAAGCGAGCAATTTCAAAAATGGTCCTTAATTGTTTACATTTTAAAGGATTCGGGTCAGTGGATTAGCTAGGCTACGGTGCAAGAATTCATTTGGCTTTATGTTTGGAACAGTTGAAATGTCTAGATTTGAAATTGTAATTACTGAAATATATTGTACCTTCAGCATTCTTCACCATGTTATTCGTTTGCTGCCATAATCCCATGTTGTGACATTTATATAATATAAGGTACAAATCAGTGCTTTATACTAGTTTTAAGAATCTTTTATTAGAATGAATGCATTGCACATGTAGTCGTAGAAAAAAATAAGAGACCACTTCAAAAATGTTAGTTTTGCAAATTATGGGTGTGTGTTTGACCAAAATGGGTTTTTTTATAAACTAAGATAATAATTGTAATAGAATATAACAAAAGTACTCAATTAGGTCAAACAAAAATAGATAATTTAAAAAACTGATAATTTTGAAGTGTTCTCTTATTTTTTTCCACGACCGTATGTAGTCTTTGTCTTTCACTGTGGCACTAAAGGTATTAATTCAGGATGTGTGTTTTGTTGAAGGGTGTTTGACAATCTTGGAACCAAGAGTCACTCAGTTTCCCATCATTGTACATTCTTCTGCAATGTTGTTAATAGGGAGTGAAATTCATTTTATAAACATGTATTCCTTGTCGTGAACTTTGAATAAAAATGATTAGTTTGGCAGTATAAAGAATTCTGGTCATTTTCCTTTCACTGACACTTTTTATAATCCATAAAGAAATCTACTGTGTTGTGGCATTGTAAGACCTATTATATAGAACTTGATTATATGAAGGGCAACATGTGACAGTTGACGTGATGCAATGCGAATAGAATTGAGTGTATATATATATTCACCATTTCTTGAACTCCATGAAGTGAACTGTTAAAACTCATCATCAGGTTGGGTAGAGAAAAGCCCTCTTCATCCAAAGCTGAAGAGAAAAATAGCTAATGTGTTATTTGAATTTAAATGTAAATAGAGAAACAGTGGTTAATACAGAAATGTGTTAGAATAGTCAGTGACATGACCAGAATCTGAATTGACCACCTGTGTGTGTGTGTGTGTGTGTGTGTATGTGTTATGAATGGAAATGGCTGAGAAGCTGGCGAGTACCTCTGACTGCAGCCATCTGGCCGATGCTGAGAAGCAGTTCTCCCTCAGAGATGTGTCTGACAGCAGTCTCAGTCTCTGTGATGGTAGAGCTGGACTGAGAGCTGCTTTCCGAAGGTTGAGGTTTAGACTCTTCTACACCAGTTGGTGACTTCTGTGTTCTGGATGGAACTGGAGAGATGACTGCCACTTCAACTTCCACTTCCTCCTCTGCACAGGCTACTGAGAATACACTGTGGGAAGAGTTTTCATCCCATTACTTGCACTTGTTCTCAAGTCAAGTGGTCAAGTGGTTTTTTATTGTCATTTCAACCATATACAGTAACAGTACACAGTGAAACAAAACAACGTTCCTCCAGGATCAAAGGTGCTACACAGAACAGTAAACAACACAACAATGTGCCCGTGTCCAATAGTGCCAGTTCTCTTCAGACAGTGGATAATTAAGGGACAGCCATGGCCTGGTGGTTAGAGAACTGAGCTTGGGTCCATGAGCAAGGCACCCAACCCCTAATTGGTCCCCGAACACCATGGCTAGGGCTGTCCAAATTCCTCGGTGTGTAAAATCCCAGTGGTGAAAAATCTAATTGTAAAAATACATCATGTATGAGAACTGGATCTAGTAAAACACCAATAAATAATAAATGAACCACTTGATAAAAATACATGTATTATCAGCATGCATCCAGAACTCAGGAATACAAAGTGGTCGTTTGTATCAGGGTGTTTTTGAGATTTTTGATATATTATACTTATAAACCAAAAATGATGCTCACTCCTTGCCTGCTTAGATCCATGCTGGACCACTATTTCAATATTTATTGAGTTGATTATGAAGAAAAGGAATCCACAAACATCAGCATACATGTATTGACAGTTGAAGAATGTGAATTTAGCAAATCCAATTAAAAATAATGAATGAAAACAAAAAGCTCCTTACAGGCTGCCCAGGAGGCACAGTGGTAAATTAGTCAACCTCTGCTACACAATCACGTGGTTACACCAATCTCTTGTTTCTTACCAGGTAATGAAATGAAAATATGTGTGGGGGGTTTTTTTCGGTACAAACCGCATGTGTATAATAAATGTCTGTAATAAACTCGCTACCTTGTGCCAGTTATTCCAGGCTAGACTATAAGACCCATAAAGACCTCATTCAGGAGAAAGAGGCAGACTTATGTTTAAAACTATGTAAATCGGCCAACCTTCTTAATATTGTATTGCCCCCCTCCTTTTTTTTAAACTGGATCTGTCACAACCAGAGTTTGATTAAAAAAGACTTACACTGGTATTGGTTGCTGCACCTCTTCATCACTGTGTGGCTTCTCCTCAGCGAGAGGAAGTTCGGCATCTCCCCAGGGGTTGTTGTGCGGGCTTGTCGGCTCTGGTGTCACTATCCGAATGGGGGATGAGCGAGGGGTGGATAAAGGTGTTCCCACTGGATCTTTTTCTAATTCTGGCACAAGAAATGTGTTATCGTTAGAGAAAATCCAGTCGAAATGATAGACATTTTACCAGTGGTTTCTTCAATACTACACAGTTTGAGGCAGCCGTGGCCTGGTGGTTAGAGAACAGAAGGTTGCCAGGTTTGATTCCCAGAGCCGACATGTCAAGACTTAAGTGCCCTTGAGCAAGGCACCTAACCTCTAACTGCTCCCAGGGCACCATGAATAGGGTTTGCCACAGCTCAGGGCACTAGCCCCCAAGTGTTCACTAGTGTATACATGAGTGTTCAGTGCAAGGATAGGGTTAAATGCGGAGAACAAATTTCAGTGCACAGTAAATCTAAATCTAAAAAAATTAACACCGATTTTTTTTTTATGTTTCCCACAAAATTTTAACTCATTGAAACTAACAGAAATCAAACAGCATTAATACACTGCACAAAATGTACAGTTATGATATTTTGTAGATAACTGTAGTGTTATAAAGTGCAAGCAAATAAGGGTGGAGGGACAACTCCCCTCTAAATACATGAATTTGTATGCATTTAAGTGGAAGGAAAGAACATATGTAGGAGTGGAGAGTGCGAATGGATGCCAGGTTATGGAGTTATGGTGTATACAGGCTAATGATCAAACACTTATTGTATATATACTGATACCAGATCCCTCCATCAGATCTTCAGTCTTGTTGAGTTCATGTCTTGGTAAAACAGAGCTGTTTATAAATATTTGGTAGCCGTCCCTAACATGTTACCTGATTGGCGTATGTCTGAAAGGATTTGAGTAAAAAATGTGAGACCTGGAAGAGTAGGGAGCTGAGGTTGCGCAGACTGAGAGTCTCTGGGCGACTGAGCAGGGGACGGACCCTCTGAGATATCAGGAGTGCTGACTGGAGACAGCACCTCCCTCTGTGCTGGTGGAGTCCCCGTCTCTCTGGGCTCGGGAGTGGGCACTGGCGTCGGGACTGCACTTTCCTGCCACGATGTTAACAAAGCATAAAATCACACAGGTATCAGCGCATTACAAATTGCCATAAACACTTCATCATCTCGTCCACTTTCCGCCTATTAGCACTAATGAGAACAGAAAGAAATGATGTAATAAATGAAATGGTGTGTGTGTGCGTGCTCTATGTCATGTGTGGGCTCATTAACCTCCTGAGTGTGTGTAATCTGTTTTGAGACTGGAGCAGAATTCTCTCTTGGCGCCTCTCTGTGACCCAGCGTAGCGGCGATGACGTCAGCCAGCACCTCGTTCACACACTGTCTGATGAGCTCAGAGTCCACTGGCGTCCCAGCGTCCACAAACAGCTGCAGGGCTCCACCTCCTGCCGCCTCCACTAGCCAACACACAACACGCTTCCTGATCACACACACATCTTTGTGCAATATTGCAAATGAAAGTCGGTCTAGAAACTTTTCTGCTGCAGACACTGCCAGTTAAGCCTGCTGGATGGCACCCAGTCAAGTTTCGAACCGAATCCCAATCTCCGCACTGGTGTGCTAGAGGAATGTTTTGTGATCATTTCATTGCTGTTTAAGGGTTGTGCATTCCCTACACCATTCCTCATCGTAATGTGCTATCCCTGGTTATATTTTTATGAGCACTGACAAGACATTTGTGTCCAGTCATATCTCCTCCTAATTTATCACCATCTTCATTTTCACTAACCTTTATTCTGGACCAGGGTTGCAGTAAGTGTGATACCATCTGGACACACGGTAATACACCCCGGCTCAATGCTGGGTCTATAGCGAGGGCTTTTTATCAGAACAGACTTCGCTCAGTCTGTAAATGTGCTGACTAGAGTTTGCTGTTCACAGACTTGTAGCCTCCTCTGCAAATTTGATACATCATTGATCTTTCTATTAAACCAAAGTGGGGATTAATGAGGCGGGGAAAGAGCGCGTGGGCTGAATTAAAGTGAGTTGAGTAAAATGGAAGAGAGGAGGAGTGGATGAGCTGAGGAAGAACAATCTCGCTGCACTGAAGTAGCACCTCGTCCCAGCACTCCAGCAGCTGTGACAAACTCACTGCTTGCTTGCGACATTATGAATGCAAAGAAGAATAAATGGGGTTTTGTGGGATGCCAACTTTTCTGATCGCTTGTGCCAGAGACTTTTGATCACTTCATGTTTTGAGAGCAAACTTTGCTGCATTAAAGAGAATTGACTATGGTCAGATGGTGACCATAGCCAATCATGTCTGAGTAGATGCTTGCCCATCTAATAGCACCGTTGTGGTCTAGCACAAGACAGCTTCACCCCCAGGGTCCATTAATATAATTATTTTTGTGAGCGTTTTCATCAATTTTTTTATCGTAATGGGTTTATTATCTGATTATCAAGGTTTACCTATATCTGATGTCACACTGTTCTCGGGTTCTGATTCGTTTGCTGGATCGGGCTGGACTGGCTGAGGGAACATCCCGTTGATCACTCGTGCCATGAGCTGCTGCTCCACCCTACGTGAAAAGCAAAATTATTTCATCCAACAGATAAAAAATTATAATAAAATACTAAGTAATAATTAGAGGTGTGTTTGTAAGCAAGGAGTTCCAAAATAATAAAGAAAAGAATCAACCAGATCAACAGCAGACACCATTGGCTGTGCCTGGTAGAAAAAATTGTATAGGATTTTATCCCATTATAAGAGTGAGCCCTGCTGTCTTTCTTAGTATATCATGTTTTTAGTATGTAGTAAGGGGTAATGTTTGTAGTGACTTAGTAAGAGTTCACTTTAAAGTCACAGTCCTAAATGGAGCATAAAAAAACTGTGCCTCTGCCATGGTTCTCACATACTAACTTGATATACCGGCCCGAGAGGTGGACTGGCTACTATCATAAAAGAATGCCTTGTTGTTAAATAAATATAGGTGTGCCGTGAAACGAAATCACATATCCCAGCTTGTTTGGAGTGCAGAATCAGCCGTGGTACAGTGACAGTGGAGCAGAGAGGATTAAGGGCATTTTAAGGGCTGGAATTCAAATTCTCAATCTTTCATATGATAGATCAAAGCTCTACCGACTAGACAACCGCTGGCCACAGTCACGTGCTCTACCAAAGTGGTACCCAAAGTGGAGGGGCACCCCCTAAAGGGAGCGTGGAGCTATTGCAAGGGGGGCACAGTAAGAAAAAATAAACTAGTGAAAGGAATTATGGGGTCTTTTGACTTCCTGGTAAAGACAAAAACATCATTCTTTTTTTACAGGCAGTGGGGGCGCTTAATAATATTTGGAAAATAAGCCCAATGGGGCCTGGAATAAAAAATGTGTGTGTCAATTTGGGGCGCAGAAATATTTTTATCTATAAAAGGCGGGCGTAGCAGAAATCGTTTGGGAATAAATGCTCCAAGGTGTGAATCATGGGGTATGGTTCAGGGTCTGGAACACAATTAATGAATCCTAAATCTAAACAAATAAAAGTAGAATGACTGAGGTCTATAACGAGATCAGCTTTCTTACCAGTCGACGAGCCTGTTCTCCAGGGTCTCTCTCTGCTGTATGGTATTGAGGACAGGTTGGGTCAGGGGTTCGGGGTGTTTTGGCTGTGTTGGAAATGCAGGTCCATGATAAAGAGCGGCTGGAGGTGACGGCATTCCATTTAGCTCTATTAGAGAACCAGGACATTCTTCTTCTATTTCAGGTTCCTGCTTTAATGCAAGACAAAAGAAGAACAAAATACATTTCATAATAAAATATACATTTAATGAAAAGTACATGAGAAGGGGAGTACTCATGATTAGATTAGCAAAACTGTAAGGTGAAATATTTGTCATCATTCTTTGAATTGATGGCCCTGAACGTTTTGGTTCCTGGCTTACAGTTACACATTACCAGTAGTGAGGCTTCAGAGAAAGCGGAAATACTAGCGGGTAAAAGAAAATAAGTAGCAGGGTAAAAAAGGAGAGAGAAAATGAGGTTTGAGCCAGTTGCTTGGTTGGCTTGAAGTTTATGGCTTAATAGCAGTTCATTGTGCCAAAGTGGAGACACGGAAGGCTTAGAGCAATGACATTTTAGGAGTGGGCATCTGGCCCTTGTTGCTCTTAGAAACATGGTTTGTTTGATGAGGTTTGGACTGCAGAGCTTGCACCTTTTATTGGCAGCTAGGAGAGCTAAAGATTTAGTGGTTAAAAAAAAGAGTGCCAGACGTAATTGGATTTTCAGCTTAATTAAAGGCAATTTCGTGTGTTGCACTTGAATTCATTTATGGTCTATTTTGCCTGGTGCGTTTGCATTGCTGGAGCAACAATTAGAACCTTAATTACCATGAAAACAATTACAGCGGCAGTTTTAATTTTGTATGCGATGCCACTTTTAATAAACATTTAATAACTATATAATAGTTGCCAAAAGCATCAAGCCACATCGATAACTCGGTGACTGACTTTTCCAGCACTGTAATCAAACTGTGCTAGTAAATAATTAAAAAATAATATCCAGGTCTACTGGTAGTAAATATCAACAAAACATGATTTAAAAAACTTTAGGTATAGGTAGTATAACACACTTACTGGTCTAAGACCAGCACAAATAATTTGCCAAACACAAATGATCTGTTTCAATGATTTGAGCTAATAACGCTAATACTGCTAATGCCATGCTACACATGAAAAAGGGTTCGGGTCGACTTCACATGTAGTTTGTTTAAAATACCACCAGGGGGCAGTGTGGAATAGCTCACGTTATTTCCAAAACTAAACCCTAGCCTTGTTTTTTTTCTCATTATCTTCGTTCCCCTCCAGTTGATGCAAAAGTACGTGAGAACAACACAGATCTGCTCTCCTTTCAGTCTAATGACGGCTGTGCTATTTCTGTGCGAACTGACAGCTTGCCCTTGACCAAGCCGCAATCAGGCTAAAGTCTGATATGCCAAAGCAGCTTGCATTGTCTGTGAGCCATAAATACGGAGGGCTTATGGCTTTGGGTGTATGGTTGAGTGGACTGTGATGTGAGACGAATTCCTGAACAGGCAGCGTCAGGATGGCACTGAACAAAAGAGGGTCACGGGGTGTGCACACGCGGCACACCCTGCCGATACCGATCATCTAATTCGACAACCTCAACCGAATAATTGTTTTTTTCTACTCAGTTTTGTTGGTTCTATCATTATCGAAAGGCCTTTAATTATCTGTAAATCTCATTTGTGCTTAAAGCGTTTGAATATCCTACCCAACTTACACAATGTTACTAAACTTAGGTTCAGTAAGCTACAATCACCGAGGAGTAGAAAAGAGCATTTAGACAAAGACGGCAGTGGAACTACTTGTACTGCACTAATGAGCTCAGTGTCTGTAAATATAATGCTCTCACAGACTTCCAAAGAATTCTACTTTAAAAGAAGTATTTCTCAATTGCTTGCCTTTCTATAGATAAGGAATTCAGGGCTAGTCGAATAAACCTAACCATTGCCTGTCCCTCAGAAAATCGCTTTATATTCTAGTGGTCTAGTGAACAAATCTGGGTTCAAAGTGAGCCAGAACAATGCTGCCAGTCCAAATAAATAATACAGATTGTAAGTTTGGTGGAGGAGAAAAAATGCTCTAGAGAGATTTTTCATGGTTTATGCAGAGCTGGACCACTTAGCTGCAGTGGAAGGAAATCTTAAAAGAGAACCATTACATTTATAGTAGCAGAATTTTTTATTTAATGCCGGTGCATTACCACCAAAGCCAGTTGGTGAAATGTGAGCTGTTGAGGTCATGGTTACACCCAAGCCTCTCTATGTGGTAAACAACCTCCCAGACTAACCCTTAACCGGTGTGCTAGTTTCCAAATCCTTCTGCCTGTGCTAGTATTGCTAGCGAATTCTAACAAAATATAAAATATATGTGTTTGTTTTTCATATATACATGTACGTAAGTACAGTACAACAAATGTTTTCTTCACCTATTCCAGTTTGTTATTTGGAAGCTGGGGTCAGAGCACAGAGGCAGCCTTTGTACAGCACACATGTATCAGAAGCAATGTGCCCAACATGAGCAAATTAATATTTGCCATTTATGGTGTGCACTGGAGCATTTTGGACTGTAATAAATCCAACACTCAACTGTGCTTTAACTGAATGTACCTGGTTAGTGTCTGTCACCTCCAAGAAACTTGCTCCAGGAAAGACATTATCCTCTATCTCTTCTTTCAGCGTGTGGGCATCTGCTCCATTCTATGATGTAAAAAGAAAAATGTCAGCAACTGGCATGAACCAAAGCCAAAACTATTAAGTGCATTTTGTTTAGTGAATGTTAAAGCTTATAATTATAGTCATGGCTCTATTAAACTCATAGGACTTTAATACCATGAACTTCATTTTTCATAAAGCACAGATTTCATCGATGTTAGTAGGAAAGTGCCACATTTTAAGGCAGCAATAGGATTGCTGTAGGACTGCTAGGACAACCTATTTGTTAAAGAAAAACAAACAATACATGTTGAATTTCCCAGCAAATTGCATATTATTATTGCATTATAAAAGGCTCATTTCAAGGTTCATGACACAATTTTGATGCTGTGAATTAAGACCTAGCAGTAAAATTCAGTTACCATAAAGACACTTCTTCCTTAAGCTCTATCCACAAACCTGTAAATTGTGTGGTCAAAACTACACTGCTGACCAACAATTATCCGTCCCTCAGCCTCACTTATTCATTTCAGGCATGTTGCATTACATCAAGAGGAGCATGTATCCACTGGGAATACACACACACACACACTCATTTGGAGTGGACTCCATTTCCCCGATAGAAAAGGTCATGATCTGTCCAGCTCTCTAGCTTTATATGTGAGAGAATCACAAGTCTTTCCCCGAGGGATTACAAACGCTGTCTCTGACAGCTCCCCTTCATCTCTATGGTAACCCGAAAGAGCTCGACTCACGCTGGCTCAGTGTGTGCTGCGCATGAGACGGAGCCAAAGTCGAGCAAACCCTGACAGACCTTCACACACACTGCAGATAGATCAAAACAAGATGCAACAATATGAATTCAGTACAAAAATGACATCACAATGTGCTATTTTAGGTATCGCACATTTTAATGCTTTGAATCGGTCATGTAAGACCGGCGAGATTTCATTTTTAATATCGTCCCCTCTACAGTAGGTTGAGTTAGATCCTTTAATCAATTGTCTGATCATCATATAACTGAAATGAGCAGAATCAGTTTATGAGGCTTTACTATTTAAAAATATAAAGAATGTAATTTATTTAGAGAGCATCAATCATGAGTTTAAAGAACCAACAGAGGAAGAAATCAACAGGACAAAATTGGAAACATCCTCACATGTGTTACCATGAGTGTTATATGTGACAATACATTTTATACATTAAAGACTAGTGGTGCAGCGTTCCATGAACAATTTTATTATCATTTGGCTTGACATCTACACAAAGAAGATTGGCTATGTCTGGAGGGGTGGGAGGGGTGTGATCAATTGATACCATGACCAAGTCAAACTCTTTTGCCGGATCCTGCCACGTCCCTGACTAGATAAATTTGATGAAAATGAAATGGGGGGGGAAAAATCAATACAATATGTTTTTTTGTCCAAGATGTATGTGCAACGTATATAACTATAAACATTTGGAGACTGTAAGTTCTGTGCAATTCCAAAATCCTTCTTTGTTGCATAATATTTGGAGTTTGAAGTGAAGCTCTTTATCGGAGTCTGAAAATACACTGCACCGCTTTTTTACTCTTTCTACATTAGAGTAAATGACTAAATTAATTCAAATTTTTATTTTATTTTATATGTATTTTTCATTTAAAATGTCTTCTGAAAGTAATTTGGATAAGCTACATTTATATACTGCTACAAATACTTCACTAAGAGTATACAGAGGAACAATGAACCAGCCATTAAGAAGCGGACCCAAACGTCATACTAGAGCAACACTATACATACAGTTAGGAGGCAGAACAGCATTTTCTGTTCAATAATCTTGATTAAGACTGTAGTGGGTACCCAAATCAAGTCTAAGTTTGATCTCTCTTTGTGTGTGTATGGATTCTCTTAACATTTCTTTTTCTGTTTGCACTTTTTCTGTTTTCTTGTTTCGTCTTTTGAAGCATGTCTGTGTTCTTTCCCTGTTTCTCTTCTTGCTCTTTCTTCCCTGGATCATCCATGCACATACAGGAATTTGTAGCATAGAGACAGGTAGTGAGAAGTGATTGTCCAACCTCAGATGATTAAGGACTGCTACTGACCTCAATCCCAGGTTTAAGGATCTGAATTATCTTCCCAAAATAAGAACAGATTGAATCCTGGGCTTTATTACACAAACTGATTATAGGAGACAAAGCAGAGCCCATAATGAACATGGAGGGGTGTCCATGAATTACAACTTGGATAAATGGATGGATGGGTTAAAAATCATGAATGATAAATAAAGGTATGAATGAATCTAAGATGAAAGCATGGGTGAAATAAAACGTAGATGGATGTGGTGCAGTCAGTTGTTTATTAGTCTGAAATCATTTCATGTACCAGATATGAAACCCCAGAGGCAATAGAATATATTTTTATCAAACTCTACTACTTTTAAAGATGGATCGATGCTCTATTTATCTCTGTTTCTATTAATGTAAGATTCATTTTGTGTTCCGTACACACACAGGGAATCTGTCGCAAGCCTAATTTCACATACATATATACAATATAGAAGACTAAAGCATAAACACATGTGTCGAGAGTGAAGCTGTGCTGCAGGAACAGACCCACTGCAGAGCAGCATCTTCCTCCAGGGGAGCCAGGAGTCACACTCTTCATTATTATTCCACTCACACGTACACAAACACCCAACACAAACACCCAGCACACTTTCAGCATTAAAATAAGCTGAGGGAGACAAGCAGGTCAATAAGCACTTAATTCAGTGTTATTGAAAAAACGGTAACATATGAACTCCACCACCTTGCACGGCACTCACACACACGTGCAAATGTACACACACATGTATTATACACAGAACACTGCTTTAAGACCCGAATATGGTTCTGATGCAGAAACCACACAGTGCTGTAAAAAGCCTCCAGAATAAATTCCAGGTCAGTTGCGCTTAGAGTGCTTAAGAGACGAGCCGAGCAGACATACTCGTTTATTTTTCGACTTGCTGTATGTCATCGCAGCGTGCTTAGTGACAGTGAGGTGTGGTCATATTTAATTCCCTGTTAGACCGAGCAGAAGCCAGAGAGGAGAAAGCAGAGAAGCCACTGGCCTGAAAGCGTGTAGACGAATCAAAGCTTCTTTCTGTGGGTAAATGAAAGATGTGTGAGTGGGTGTGTATTTGTGAAGTTGATGGCTGCCAGGCTGATGAAACGCGAGGCGCGGCTCGGAAGCTTGATGCAAAGAGACAGAAAGAGAGAAAACTGGAGAGAAATTAGGGCAGCTTTTCTGTAAGTGTACTCTCGCTAAGCTGAAACACTCTCTCAAGGCTGGGCTGTAGATCAGACTGTTCCAAGCTCCATTATCTTTACTAGTCAAGCTTGCAAGCAATGCATCTGAATCAAACACACCCACGCATATGCAAATCCCTTCCTTATTTTGATCCAGGACTGTTTTTTTGTGGGTAATGCACAGAGGAAAACACAAAAGGAAGGCTTGATTCTTAAAATCATAATGATTTACTGATTCATATAAAAAATGTCCAAATTAAATATATTTTGATGCCCAAATCACTGTCAACATGTGTAACATGAATGGGGATGCAATGAGACCACTTTTTGTCATACAAGTACCTGGAACATTCTGATACTGACTACAAAAACATTACAGTTCTAAAATTGACTTAGAAAAGCTCATTTATTACAAGCAATCTCATTATGAAAGTTTTCAAACTCCTGCACGGGGGCCGACTGGCTAGCACTGCCGCTTCATATCAAGAAGATCCTGGGTTCGATCCCCAGGTGGGGTGGTCTGTGTCCTCTCTGTGTGGAGTTGGTATGTTCTCCCTGTGTCTGCATGGGTTTACTCCAGGTGCTCCGGTTTCCTCCCACAGTCCGAAGACATACAAGTGAGGTGAATTGTCCATGACTGTGTTGATACAGACTTGTGTACTGTTAAAACTTGTGTGATGAATAACTACCGTGTGTGTCATGAACACAATCAAAGTGTAAAACATCACATTAAAATCCTAATAAACAAAGTTTACAGAAAATGGTTACACTGACAAGCTCAAACTGTACAAGATTATACAAATTAGGAATCAATAATAATTTATTTAAATTTGAAAAGAACTAGAAGACTATTTGGAAGAGCACTAAATAAAAGCAAAAACAAAGCAAATTTGTAATGGCGGTTAATTGGTGCAGGCGTGAGAGACATTCCTAATAAAGATGCTGTGTGAGCGTTTGTTGCTAACCGACTGTTGATACATATTGAAGTGTTGAAGGACCATATAAGTGGCTCAACACAAGCTGAGAGCTCTGAAATGGTTCGGTACCCAGAGCTCATTTCCAGAACTCTTATAGTGCATGAGCAGTGGTGTATAGATGATCTAGGGATATTAGTGCTTCCAGAGCGGAGCTGATTTGCTAGCCAGCTATGCTGCTGCCGCTGCCTCGTCCTCCAGGCGCCCGTGCTTCAACTCGTCGAACAACACCCCTGCCATTCCGCATGAGTTGCCTAGCAACCGGATGTGCACGACAGGGGTTGAGATTACTGAAGCCTGAAGCATAATTGGGAGAGCTCTAAAGCCGTTCTGCCCTAATACACTTTTGCTCACTGGCTCTCTCACACAGTGTGCATGTAAGTATATCCTGGTGCTGGTAGGTTTTCACTGGGGGGGGCAGGGTAGTACTTGGAAATCTTGGTCATGTTCTTTTGACCAATGTTGGACATTTGTAACATTGTATTGCTGGAAGATCCCATTCATCCCCACACAATCAGCATGTATGGGTGTACATGATGTGCAAGGATGGGCTCATACCCGAACTGGTTGCTTCGCAAATCTTATATACACACCAGGCTAGCTCATGAAACCTGATTTCTTTCATGAGGTACATGCTGCAGTCATCGGAAGGTGAAAGCAGTCATACAAAATGTGACTTGACAGTAATAGTATAGATTCAGCAGAAATATGTACAGTGATTGACTATACAAAATTATTTTCAACATACACACACACACACACACACAAACACACACACACACATTTCAAGAAAGAGCACCGTCGCTGCGCATCACCTTTCAGCAGAGGTG
>JAYDZG010000011.1:13323078-13335292 GCA_034509265.1 Microcambeva bendego
GGAAGTTATTAACAAGTCTGGAACTTTCCGACTGGTCTTCACTAGGACACACACACACGCACACACACACGCACACACTCACAGTAGTCCTACAAACCATGATGTAAAATTCAACAGCCACCGGGACAGAGGCGGATGAAAAAGACGGGGTTGCGTCAGAAAGGGCACCAGACAAAAAAAAAACTGTGCCGAGCAGACTAGCACGATCTGCTGTGGAGATCTAAAGAATCAGCAAGTCTTTCACTTTCTGCAATATAGAGCATTCATGAATCCCAGTTACACGATTTTTCCTTAATATGAATATTTCCTGTGTGGCTGCATTTCATGACTAGGCTTTTCAAAAATACATACTCAGTACACTGGACTTCTAGGCTTAAATATACCATGTCTCCAAGCATTAAGACACTTGATCATGACCTGTTGGATAATGTTTTGAGAACAAATGATATTAACATAGAGCGACCTTTCAGAGAGACCATTTAGGTCTGCAATCTCTAAAAACAGCCACTTTGACATTTATCCGGCCTTAATATAGAGCGATGTACATTATAGTTTACATTATACAGTATGGGGAATTGAGAGTTAAGGGTCTTGCCCAACAGCGGGAACCTGACAGTGGTGGGACTTGAACCAATGACTTGGTTCAAGTCAAGTTTGTTATACCAAACATGGACAATTTTGTTTCTCTAATTCACCTCACTTGCAGGTTTTTGGACTGTAGGTACCCAGGTACATAGGCACCTAGACACTAGTGCCTATCCTGATTAATAGGAAGGGTTGTGTCATGAAAGGCATCCAGCATAAAAAATATGTCAAGATTTACAGATTGATATAAAAATAAAGAAAAAAAATAAAGAAATTTTGTTTAGTTTGGTATGAAATTTTGTAAACAAATTCCTAAAACCTCATAGAATGAGGTTTGGAAACGGATATTTCTCAATATTCTTTTCACTGACTGATTTGTGTATGCTCGTCTTCTGGCTGCAAAATAGTTCTAAAAGCTTCAGCCCTCGCTTGTACAAATCCAATAATGCATTTGAATAAGTGCGCAGCTATTTTAAACATAAAAAACATGCGGTCCTTTATTCATGGGAGGAGGAGGTTGTGTCTCTCTCATGCTGGTGACAGCCACTGCATTGCAGATGTGATTAGAGGAGGCTTTGTTCGCCTTGCCGCAGCCCGGAGCAGAGGTCAGCTAGGCAAGCAGGCGGTCTCAGAAATGGCCTCCGACTGTTTAAACGTCATTACTTTAGTCTCTGTGGTCTGATTGTGTTTAAGCTATTCTACTTCATTAGGGACGGTGCATCAACACGTCGTTACAGAACCACCGAATTCCTGAGGTTTAACGAAGAGTGTGCTGTGATGGATCCTTAAAAAACACATCTAGTCACATGTTCGACCATTAGAGGAATGATTAATGGCTTCAATTATGCCAGACGTAAACTAGTGCTCCTCTATAATGCCACAGGTAGCGATGCTTGAAGTGATACATGAAAAATACAAGATCCCTATCTAGTGACATGAATGTGTTTAAACCATGGTAATAATCAGTATATTTAGTATAGCATTACACACGTTATCACCTGAGTACATTAAAAAAGCATACACATGAACATTATGTTGGCCCACCATTGTCTGTCTATGCAGTAATTTTATAACACTCATCACACTCGCTCATCCCCAGGTGGACGTGTATGTTCTCCCTGTGTCTGTGTGGGTTTGGTGAATTGGAGATACAAAATTGTCCACGACTGGGTTTGATATAACATTTATAAACTCCCATCAGTGCAGCTGGGTTCTGGTGTAGCTAGAGGAGTAGTAACTTACCCAGAGGAATGGCCATGGGGATGAGGTAACCCTGTAATGGGAAGCCTGGTTGCTGTTGCTGCTCCTGCAGGACGGGGTCGCTGGGACTGAACAGGTACTGGCGTTTAGAAACTCCAGGGTGTTTCAGAGACCCAGCAGAAGCACTGGTCTGGGTCTTGCAGGACTTTACTTTTACACCTAAAGCAAAAGAAATAGCGTCGTCATGAAGGAATAACGTGAGGAAACCACAATGCAACACTTGAACTGGAAAAGAGTTCATGCCAAGTGGCTAAGTTGGGAGCACTGTCGCTTCACAGCTAGAAGGTCCTGGGTTTGGGTTGGATTGTCCGGGTCCTTTCTGTGGAGTTTGCATGTTCTCCTTGTTTCTGCGTGGGTTTACTCCGGGTGCTCCGGTTTCCTCCCACGGTCCAAAAACATACAAGTGAGGTGAATTGGATACAAAATACGTCCATGACTGGTCAAGATAAACTAGTACACTGATGAAAATTGTGTAATAAATACCTACTGTGTTCCCGTCATTAATTTAACCTAAGGTGTATTTATTTATTTATTTATTTGGATTTTAACATCATGTTTAACACTCTTGGTTACATTCATGACAGACACACGGTTATTCATTACTCAAGGTTAATCTTTTCACAGGTTTGTATTAAACACATTGATCCTAAGGTGTAAAGCATGAAGTTAAAATTAAAATAAACAAACCCACATCAGGGAAGTGCTGCATGGTTGGGAAACAGCTGGAATGAGTAAAAACATTTGTCTTGTGAGCCCTGTGTTTGATGAACATTGATTTTAGGCTATTACAGAGCAAATTTTTGATTATGTTTAGCAGAATGATCCACGGGAAGCCGATATCCCTCGACTCAGTGAGTCTCCAACTTACTCAGCTAAATTCTCTGCAGTGCTGTAAATGCTACACAACCCGAAGGAATGCTACATGAAGTCTAAAACGAAAAACTGGCAACCTTGAATCAGATTCTGTCGTTTGGCTTTTTTTCTGCGTTCTTTCTCGCTGTCACTTCTGGGCTCTGCATTCTCACTACATAATTTATATCACAGCAAATTTTAGCATGAGATCACACATAATTGAAGGTGAGATGTATATATTTTAAGGAGTTGTTATTTTAATCTAATAGCAGTTCAAATCCAAATCAGAACAGATTATTTTAAGCAGAAGCTATTTTCACTGAATGATTTGCTTTATTTCTCCCTGGCATTGCTGTTTTTGAACTTTTAGGTTAAGCATAACATTCAACACTGAGTAATACACTGTGGAGTCACATTATTATGGCCACCAATTACTATCCATGGGAAGCGCTGTGTGCAGCACTGATAGGAGCGAGACTTACTGGGAGTGACCAGTCCAGGTAGGTTGTCTTGGTATCTCGAGCCATTCTGACTGTAATGCATCCCACAGCTGATAGAGGGGCGGTTGATCCATAGAGCAAACATGATGTTCAAGGTGGTCCGACAGATTAATTTGGTTTGTTGTTTATTCTTTAAAGCCATGTATGCCCTTTAAGCCCTGTTCATGGCATGGAAGGTTGGGATTCGCAACTGGGTTTAAGTTCAGGGAATTAGGAGGTCAGGGTAGCACTTTGTCATGAAGTCTTTGTCATGCTCTTCAAACCTGTGTTGGAAATTTGTAACAGGCTGCATTGTCTTGCAGGAAGATCCAATTCATACCAGGGAGAACAATCAGCATGTATGGGTGCACATGATGGGTGCACAAGGATGGAGATATCGCTGGTGACTCCATTTTTAGCATTTTCACTTTAACATGTGTGGATTGTGGGTTTAATTCTGGCAAATTGGATTATTTTCATGCTTACGTTATTTTGTTATTACATTTCCTAAATGTGTGACAAATATTTGGCAACACATGTGCCCATACTTTGTCCTGCTATAAAAGCTCCATTTGAGTTAAGTTGAGCTGAAACAGGAGAAACTTTACTGCGTTCGCTTTAAGGTAAAAATGACTTCTGCTTCTGTTTAAAATTAGCACTTTAGTTTCTAAATGTGATTATAATACTAGTAGTATGTATTATATGCCACTTAGTTAACATAATTAACAGAGTAAACTGGTGTTTCTCTTTCGATGAGTGTTCTGTGGTAAATGTGCCGTTTGAATCTAAACTGAGCTCTTTGGGGTTTGATTACACTGTTAGCATCATTAGCATCTGTATTTTGCCTCACATGAAAAGTGATTGGGCACAATCAAGATTCAAGAGAGAAGGCTGTGCATGGCTAACTATCTGTAATCAGTTAAAAGGCTTCATTCCTTTTACCTTTAACACTCTCGATCACTTTAGGACGCTGAACTTTAGACTTTGGGGTGGGAGAGCCGAATCTGAGGTAGGGGCCTTTCTTCAGTGTACGTCGATGGCCCTCATATATAGCCTTCCCATACACCTTCGCCAGGTAAGCCTCATCATCCTCAGACTTCAAAATTCCAGACTACGATGGGGAAAAAACATGACATGATGTGATCAACTATGACTGTGTACTGACATTAATAACGACACAAACCAACAATTAATCAGGTAAATCCAAGAATAATCATCAAAGATGTAGATATGAAAGCCCCCCCCCCCCAAACAATCAAAACTGTGCTTTCGTTCTCTAGAATGTGATGTCAAAAACATTTTACGTTAGTTCAGTTAAGATGGTAAACTATGTAAAGCTACGATCCTGCTAAACTGACCAAACTCAAGCCTGTATTAATAGAAGGGTTGAGTTGTGGGGGCGTGGAGGGCACTGTCACACCAAACATGCCGCAAAGTGAATTTGTAATGCTTTCATATTTTTTTTCTTTTCCAGCAGCCTGGATTACATGATTTTATCAAAAGTGTTTAAATGAGAATTTGTGTCTCCGGCAGAAAGCTCACGCTGTGCTGTGGTTGGATTTTCCACCAGTACAGTATTTAAAACACATGAAAAGAAACAAACTGATAAATAATAAGAGTGAAGCTTTTGCTGTGGCTGGTTTAGTCTTAAGACCTAAACCCATTAAAACCTTAAATTAAAAATTGACTGTTTATTTGATTGCAAACAGTTTGAACCCAACATATTTTGCGTTTTGTCTGCTCAATTTCATTCATTTTGGTTGTTAATGAAAACAAATTTAGGCCTGCAAAACATTCCAAAAGTAGTTGGGACAGGGACAATTTAGGGCTAGTAATGAGGTGAAAAAAGATCTGATGTCAACAGGTGATTGTAATCAAGGTTTAGTACAAAAGCAGTCTCATGCTGCTGTGAATAGAGGATGTGTTTAATATGATCCACAGAGGGGTAACTGAAGGCCTGGTCTCCATTTTGCAGGTAGGTTAAGGGTAAACTGGTGTGTCCTATGTGGCATCTTGTAGATCTTATAGAGTTTGTTGGTGGTGAGTTTTAATGTTTCTCCTTATTGGCCTTCTCAGTGCACGTCAGGAGCTAAACACCTTAAAAGTTTATTGAAATCTGTCTTTAAATTCATTTGGATTACTGAAAAACATTAGTTAGATAACACATAAGAAACGACTCTACATGAGGAGAACGACGTCATAATGACATGTAAAATAAGTCTCTTTATATCAAGTCTCTAGCGTTGACGCTGAAATGACTCAGTGTTAGATTCTCATTGTTGGAATACGCAGCTGTTTTGACCTGTTGTCAGTCTTTGTGATAGAAGGTAATAAAAAGCAGCCCAGCGTTTTGCGCCGTAACCACGCTCTCAGCCATGGAGCCGTTGCTAGGCTGCTGCGCTCTAAATGAAACTGCGAGACGTGTCCAGCAGACGTTACAGCAGAGCAGACCCAAGCCAAACGCGGATAAACAGCGGTGCCCTTGTGTGCTCGCTCTTATTTACAGCAAATCAATGTGTGAGGAAGCATATGGACACTGAAAACCCCTCATTTATTTAAAGCACAACAGAGCAGGGACCTGAGCTATTGTGTTTGCATCCAGATGGCCAGATTGCGGTGTTGTGAGCTTAATGTCTGGATGTGTTGATAACTAAAGCATATGTACAGAGGCGTGTGGACTGATTAAAACACAGGTTAGGACATGATACAATCCCAGGTAATAAAACACTGAAACCGAAGTATTCTCACAAGCAAGATTACTCTGTGTGGACAAATTAATGTTAATGTTTTTAATGCAATGGTAAAGTGGTTCAGGAACCGGTACTCATGGTTCAAGCCCCATGAACACAAATTACCACTGTTGGGCAAAATCTTTAACACTCAATTGCACAAATTGAATGTAAATTCTCTTTTAATTCTTCAAAAAGTTTCCACATTTATATTTTCGCTGTACGAGGTCATGGGTAGTGATTCATGTCTGAGAGAAAGCTTTTGAAAGCTTTTGTGGATATTTATATTTTTGCAATGCAACGTGGGTATTACGTTTTGTAGAGGACAAATAGGTCAGAAATACGGTAAAAACGTGTGTTCAGATAGAAACTATGTACACCCGTATTTCATCTCACGCAGTATCTAGCGTTCTCATTGGTTGTTCTCACTGCCAGTCGGGCGACGCCTCTTGAAATGTTGAGCGGTTTTGCTCAGGGCGAGTTGAGTAGTTCACACTATGTAAGTTCTTTATCGAGTTGCTTCAGGGCCGACCTGTCAAGCGGCGACTAGTTGCCGAGGTAAAATCAGCGCTAAAGTCGTGTAGTGTGAACTAGGCATAATACACCTACACATCTGTGAATTTGCATGGGAGGCCAGCATCACACACGCCACACCCTGATCTGTACACTCCTTCCCCACACAGAGTCCTTCCCCACTCAGTGTTTTTAATCCGGTAATTTCCTACCCTACCTGACCGGAGGGCAATTTTTGTCAGGGAGACTCAACCCTAGGTTTTAAAGGATCTATAAAATGTACATGCAATTAAAAAAAACATCTATATCTTTAAATCAGGGTGCCAAGCTAATTGCTAACATGCTACAGTAGTTCCATTTGTCATGTGTAAAACCAGAGAGTATGAAGCATGTCAGGCTCAATTTGCTCTGTCATATACACAGGTGCATGATATATTAACTGCCATTCAGTCATATTAAACGCTTGGCACGGTGGTAAATCACGTTAGTCCAATACCTATCCACCATGACTATGTTTAAAAAAGAAGGTGGGGGTAGCTAACGAGCCTGGATTTTGGAAAGTGTGTCAGTGCACCGTCAAGTGTCAATAGCCAATCGTAAGCCCTAATTAAAATAAAGTTGCATTAGAAATCGCAACCAGTATAAAAACTGTGCCAAACTGTGTGGGTCACTTTTGTAAACATTTATGTAAAAATATATTTCCATTATTTGGTAAACATTTAAGGGGAAAAAAACTTTTTGGGTTCATTTCAAAAAGCATACTTTGGTCAGTTCGAAGCTTAAGGTTTAAATGATGGTTTACAATCCAGGTTCTGCTATACAGCAAGGCCCTTAACCCTGTCTGTTCCAGGGGCACCAAATACACTTTAAAACAAGCTGAGATATCCAGAAAAATAAACTGTACTGTATGAATATATATGTGTATGGCAGCTAAAGGCGTTCTTCGTTCTACTATAGTACTGAACAGTATGTCAACTTGGTAGACTATTAAAACCACCACATTATGTAGTACATTTTAAGCACACCATGGTCCTCATGCTTTATTTGGCATGGTTTTACATCAGATGCCCTTACTCCTATTCACCCAGGCTTGAAAGTGGCACTACAATGTACTGGTTTGTGCATCCTACACTCTCCCAGAGTCATCCCAGACTCTCAATGCTGGAGTGATAGTGGAACATCCTACTGCTTCACCTGGGCCAGAAATGTAGCATTTTACTGAATGTCAGCTAATAGAAGTGTTTAATTCTTAACAGGTTAAAAATAGCAATCTGGATAGCGAACTGCTCGTACAGCTGCTGGTGTTTGACACTGTTATATATGAGGGGTCTTCAAAAAGTGGACTTGGAT
Source organism: Microcambeva bendego (assembly GCA_034509265.1). Taxonomy (NCBI): domain Eukaryota; kingdom Metazoa; phylum Chordata; class Actinopteri; order Siluriformes; family Trichomycteridae; genus Microcambeva; species Microcambeva bendego. The sequence continues at coordinate 13,330,847 of JAYDZG010000011.1, forward strand.
ATTTTGTTTGGAAATGATGAGGATAGGAGAAGTAGTGATTGGACGAGTCTTCTGAGGAAGAAGATTCTCATGTGGTGATGATGACGTGAGAGCCGAGGTTCATTATTTGCTAAACGCTCAACCGAATGCATTTTTTGCTGATGACATTAAATAATATAATAATAAAAACATAACAATTATAACAACCAAAATTAAGCTTACAGGTTTTGAATACAATAAAAAAATCTGTCAATATTAACCAAACATGAAAGCAGAAGGAAATTTAAATCAGAAAAACTCTTTAAGGGGGTAAATTATTCAAAAATACTACATGAGTCCAAGATTGAAGCTCCTACTTAATACTTCATAGCACACTGGGCTGCATATCACTTATAAAACATGTGCCAGAAACCCTGACGTGACTATTATATTTCCCTTTTTAGTTGAAAACAGCAATGATTCATGTTGTTGAAGACTTTTGAAACACTATGCGGCCGTCGCCGTGTGAGCGATGGTGCCATCACACTCACCGCCTGTGGGTTCTGCTCGGTGCTGCTTCTGAAAGATGGCACGAGCTTCTGGCTGGCTGCCTGTGCGCTCAGTGTCTGACGTCTACCGGAGTCTTTTTGAGAGGGCTTTCTTATTGCTGCTGCCCTGGCTCCTTTCTGCTCTTTCCTCAGTCTTCCAGTCTCTTTCCCAGCTGTGCTCCTGTTCCTGCTGCTCGGGTCCTGCTGAGCTGAGCTGCCTGCTACCATGCAATCTCTCTCCACAGCCTTAGTCTGAACAGTGGAGGCCTGTTCAGCCAGCTCAGCCTGGCACACACACAAAAAACTGATTACAGACATAGTATTACAGACTGGACTCAGACCCCCTGACTTTTTGCACATTTTCTTGTGATGTCAAGTCCCATTGGTAGCAATTATCTTGGCGACATGCTAGTGGCTAGAAAGACAAAATTGTTGTAGGCATATTTTGCCACTTGATATAATAAACCAAGGTTTTATAATAATGATTTTAAAGTAATTAATTGAACAATTATTATATCATATAAACTACTTCATAATATGATATGTATTCTAATTTAATTAGCAAACTACCGGAAGTTGTGTAAGCAAAAGTTGTGTTGGAGCTGTGTACAGGGTTGCCAGATTTACGCAAGCAAAACTAATTTGGCCTTTATAATTTGTACTTACTGACCTGTACATGTAAAGAGATTAATTCTTAATGTAATGGTGGTTTATCTGGTTTATCTGGTAAACATCGTCTGATTATTCTGTATTGTTTTGGGTGTCTTTTGGCGGTTCTTGGCGTAAAAAAACATCGTTTTAATCTGGCAACCCTGGCTAATGTAAGTGTATTTCCCACATGACTCGATGTGTAAATCGGACGACAATATTATATTTTGTAAATTTGTTTAAATGTTTTTCTAAAGTCAAAACAAACATTTGCTAGTAATCTTTTATTGCATACATGGAACTGGACACCGATGGGGAATTTTAATTACTATTTTCTGATAAATATTTTATTGAATTAATTAAATAGTAGTTCTGTTAAGCTTACCATTAGATCTGTTACAGTTTAATATGAAATGTTTTGAAATGTTAAAGAATGTTAAAGAAAGTCTTTTTAACAGATTTAATCATATAGATTCTTGACACTGGAAGAAAAGCACAGAAAAACTGACAATGCCCCAAACCTGTATCATGATGCTTATGTAACTCAGCACTAGTCTAAACTGGTGATACTAAAGCTGTGTGGAGCATCACCTGAATCTCCTTGCTCAGTGTGTTTATCCAAGCATCAACGGTCTTCTTTATTCTCAGCTCCTTACTGACGTCCCTACAAAAAGAGACCGGCCCTTAATATTAATCAGTAACTCACTCATATATCAGTTCACATGGCTTCATTTTTCACTACACTGTACAATTACCATGGTTAGTAAAACATTGATCAGACCAGCGATGCGTTACTCCAGGCGCTCATTTGCCTCTTTTACAGTGTTTACTTTTACGTTAGAGGCAAAAAACAAGTTCTTAAAAAAAAACACAAACCCTAAAACTGAGCATTTTTGTGCATAATCACAACATATACTGCAGCCAGTTAGCTAAGCAGCTTTGGGTTCTTTAAACAATCAGTTTGCAGGAGGATAAAACGACAACTGTATCAATCACTATGAGCAGTGATATCTTCGGGCGGAGCCAATCCGAATGTACCATATTTCTTTCGGAGACACTTAGAATGCTCTAGCAACCCTTTATAGCACAAATTATGCTAATACCCTGCTGTCTCTTGGCCTGTTAGCCTGGCTCTGCATCACTTATTGCAATATATAAATCAGATAGATTGGGGGAGTGAAACGCTCAATCCAAATGCCGCACTCCCACTTACTCTGCGTGTGTGGCAAGCGTCGTGTTTCCTTTCTTTGAGATATTCTCTCAGTATGTTTTTAGAAACCCGACGATTGCTTGTTTATGTACAGATTAACATGCATGTGGGATGTTTCCGGCAAGACGTATACAAGAGCACACTAGCAGCGCTTAGAGGAGACACTGACAGTGGCTCATTCGGGTACCAGGAGAGCACAGCTGTTTCTGGGCAGAGCAAACAAATTCAACCCTTATACGACAGACCGGGGAAAACAAACATCTGCTCTAGGAGCCAAAAAGCATGCTGTGGAAAACAGATTGGCATGGATCCACCCAATCCTACTCCACGTGCAGCTCACTCGTGTTCAGGGTTGAGCATTAATAAAGTAGCTAATAAACAGAATGACTTCTGGTCTGTTTTTATGTAACAGATTTACCCATCACAATAAATTTTGGAAGCAGGCTAACGGAAATACAAATCACCAGTGCATTTACTTACTACAGATTTAATTACAGTGGAACCTTTACTTTGCAAGAAATTAAATGGTTGTTCTTGAGTCAAAATGTTCATATGTTAAAACTGCGTACGGTGTGGCTCCAGATAGCTGTAACAACCTACAAGGACCTCATTGAGTCACTCCCAGCTTGTCTAGCTGCTGTTCGTCGTGCACACATTAATGTCCCTCGACGGTGTTTAAACAAATTTCACATTTGATGCCTGACAAAAATGAATTTTAAATGATTTCTCCCATTATTTTTTACTAATATAGTCCTTTTTAGGGTTGTAGGGTCAGATATTAGATCTTAACATGCAGGGACGGGTAGGGCTACGTTTTATTTTTAAGCAGTGGAAACGTCTGACGTGTTCCGTCACATCCGCGTCATTTGTTTGAAAAACATTCACTTACTTTCATCATATCACCAGCATCAGAAAAGAATCCAGTATTTACAGACTCAGTGTCAATCAAGCATCAGCATGTTCTGAAAATAGGCAGAACCCGGAGCACATAAAGGACACCAGTATGGACATTGGGTGAACATGTGCAACTCCTTGGTTCTTTGTAAAACACACTCTGCCTGCTGACAGGTTCAAATTATTCCACACTATGAATACAGTCGCTCCTCCATGCAAGGTTAAGCCCTTCACACCTATAAACATATGCACACATATTCCTGAAACAATCCCCACTCCCTGCCAACGACATCTTTTTTTTCTTTAACCGCCTGCTTCTTCTGTTCTTGTCAGGCGTCTGCGGCGTGATGGATTTGCCTAATCAGATGATGCTTGGAGACGCTCGTGATTTCAAATGAAGCACAATTGATCCGAGCGCTCAGAATGACCTTCAATTAACCTCCCACAGGCTGCTCGACATTTACACCAGCGCGTTCCACCTGAGGCCTTTTAAAGTTTTTATTATGCTGAACGTTTGAGCTCCTCAGACTGGGATGAGGGAAATAAGAGGAGAGAAATGAGCTATCAAGGGTATTCGGCACGACGCCACCTTCACTTCCCATTCACAAGGATGAAATGCTTAATAACAGCACAAAAACGGAAGAACAATGTGATCTGACTGAGAAGATTTGGAATTATTTACAGAATACAGTTGAGACTATAAAACATTTGATAGAATACTTCACTTTAATCCATTATTAAAATCAGGGCTGGTTTGCTGTCTGCTTTTAAGAAGTTTCATTTTGAATCAGCACTAGTCTGGTTTAATAAACTACATGCTAATTCAAGGGTTTGGTTCTTTTAGACTAGCACCTGCTAAAATACATCGACACGATCTGTGATCGCCTGTACATATTGGTTCCGTTCAAAGTATCTGTAAAGTATCTTACTGTGTAGCATTTTAAGGCATCTAGGATTTAACAGACAACTACTTGGGATCTCTTATAGGATGATGTGTAACACAGCCCACGTAGAGAGCACACTAGGTTTTCAAACACACTCTGTGTTCTCTTGATAATGAACCCCTGAAGACCAATGTAAGTGGGGCCATAAGTTACTTAAATGTTACGCTAAGTTCCACGGTGACCTTGTAAGACCATTGAATTTGCTTTTTCGACCACAGTCCAAAAAACTTGGACTAAAAACACT
>JAYDZG010000011.1:13372637-13385041 GCA_034509265.1 Microcambeva bendego
CCGATCTGGGGTCAGAGTGCAGGTCAGCCATCGTCCAGTGCCCCTGAAGCAGACAGGGTTAAGTGTGTTGCTCAAGGACCCAACAGTCTTGATCTGAACTGTCAATGATTGATGGCTCTAAGCCATTAAGGTCTTAATGGATGATTTTTTTTCACTGTTTTAGTGTGTTTGTTTGACAGTGAATGTCTTTAGATTCTTGGAGTATTTTTAATACAATGACAATGAAGGCCTGAATATGTGAATCTTTTTGGCTGCTCCCATTAAGTGTCGCCACAGTGGATCATGATACACATTATTGATTTGGCATGGTGTTTACACAAGATGCCCAACCTGAAGCAACCCTTACTTGATGCAAAAATTTATTCGGGCTTGGGACCAACTAGGGCATCAATTCAACTGGTGGTAATGCCTAGTTTTGAATCAAGGAGTTTCCGATAGTGTGCTAATGGAAAATCCTGCTGCCCCACCTGGGTGGTCATTCCCTATATAGTCAAGTCAAGTGGTTTTTATTGTCATTTCAACCATATACAGTGGTGTTCAGTACACAGTGAAACGACACAATATTTCTCCAGGACCAAGGTGCTACATAGAACAATAAACTACACAACACAACATAAAGTGCACGTGTGCAGCAGCATGTGCAATAGTGCAAGACGATTCACAACAAATGTGTGAGACAATACAATAAATATATAGGACAGTTTACAATATACAGGACAGTGGACCATAAATAAAAGTATAGTATACTGTACTAACTAATTTAAAAGTAATTAAAATATTATTTTAAACCAGTTTACTACAACCCAAGTTTGTTGACTCAAGTAAGCTCAAACGAATGATTGAGAACACCATTAAAGAGTTAAATGAAAACATCAAATAAGAAGACAACCCCAGTCTCAGAACTCAATGGAACTGCCTTTTGCATTGACAACCTCTTTTAAGAAATTCCATTAACCGCTAACAAGATTCTGACACCTTTTGTGGAATCATCAATTATCCTCATGCAAATGCTTCCAGCTCATTGAGGTTTGATGGCTTTTCTGTTACAACTGCTTTCTTTTAATCCCGCCAAAATTTTTCAAGGAGATTTAAATCTGGAGACTATTCAGAATATTTTAAGAACTGATTCCTTATCCGACTTTTCTTGATTTGAGTTTGTAGGGATACATTTCACCACAGAAGGCAAAACAATCCTCCTCAAAATGTGAATCCGAAATGCTGGTGACATGGTCAAGATTGTCAGTTCCTGCAACAGAAATGTATCCACATCACTAACCCACCTTCAGCTTGCCAATGGCAATATTCTTGCCTTGCCTTTCTTGCATCAGACAAACCTCTGACCTATGTGGCCAAAATATTCCAGCTGTCATTTGTCTGTTCAACTGTGTCTCAGTATTCCAGATTCTTACTGGAATATTCCAGTAAATTCATCCTGTTTTAGTCTGGCCATGAAGTCCTTGCATGTTAACTGATCTAATGATCATTATCAACGTATTTGTAAGTCTTCAGCAGTAATATATTTTCCTTGTGATCCTGATGGTAGTGCTGAGGCCTCTGGATTAAATGCTGGGTTTGTCTGATGGCCAAGAAGGTTTGCAGTGGATCCAGCTTCCTTTGGAACTTCCAGACAATACTCCCAGTGGTGTCTTTAGGAATGTTCAAGGTCTTGGAAATCTAATACTTCTTGGTTTTTACTTTGGTGAGCTTTCTTCTCAGCTTTTGTTGCAGGTTTGCAGCTGTTATACAGTCACAATGGTTTAATAATGTGGTAACCAGCATATAGACTCGCATGTGCTTGCTGAGTGCAATTTAAAAAAATCATTCTCTGCCATACTTATATAAATATAAATAACCTCGATTTTAAAAGTTTAGTTTTTTTAGTATTACAGCCGTGGCCTGGTGGTTAGAGAACTGGGCTTGTGATCAGGTCACGACTGAAATGCCCTAGAGCAAGGCACCTAACCCCTAACTCCACCCCGGGCACCAGGGCTAGGGGCAGAGTTTCACTGCACGGTTTGGGTTAAAATGCAGAGGACAAATTTCACTGCACAGTGATGAAGAGTATTCTAAATCTAAAAATATTATACAATATACAACTCAGAAATGTCATGGGTTCTCGGAGCCTGAATAAATACATTGATTTTGAAATGAACAAATACATATTGTTGAGTTGTTTCCAATTTTATTTAAGATCCCCAACTCTCTTCTGTATGTACAATCTAAAAGAAGGCAGTTCAGAGCATTGTAGAGTTGCCTTCAGCCATATTACAGATCGACGAACCTCAGAGCATCTTATGAATTGAACTAATTTATTTCGAAGTTAATGGAGTTCCCGCTATTTTATCGTTTCGTTATTACTAAGCATACTAACCAAGCCCCTATATAGCTAACTAGATAGCAAGTTAGCATTAGCAAGCTAGCAATTTCAAGATTGGGCAGACATGTAACTGGTACTAACATCAGTTACCAAGCAAATAGTTTTTAACCAAAATTTATGATTATATAGTCCTGTGTATGGCTCGATAATACGACATCTTTTCAATTATTTAATTGTACATATGAAGAGACCTGCTTTATCTGCCCTGTGAGCTGCGCCGATCTGATTTGGGCAAGAACTTGGCACAAACAAGTCTTGTTAAAAATAGGTATTTTCCGGTATTGTGTACTATTTACATGTCTACTGTAACTATATTCTGGGAATGGCTTTGTGAAGGCAGGATTTTTTAAAGGTGCAGTCAGTAAGTCTTTCATGCAGAGAAATACTTTTTAAAACGTGAGGTGTTCTACAGCTCCTGTCAAAACGGATGGACGTGATGAATGGTCAATAGTAAGATTAAATCAGTGTTTCCAGATTGTGATTTTTTTCCACTAATTGGGCAGATTTATTTTGACATTGATGGGGAAATACTTTACATCATCTGCTTGTCCTGTATTGTTTTGTACAGGTTTTCATGATTTTTGGCAGAGAATTTTGCAATCTGGCAACTATGGATTAAGCTTTAAATCCCTTGTTTTACCGAAGACTCTGTCACGGACTTGTTATGGTTGCAAGATCTCTTAGCTCCTTTTTCGACATTTCTTTGCTCTGATAGTGGGTGACTGAGCAGACTAGTACAGAGGTCCCGTGTTAGGAACCTGTAAGAACGCCGTGGATTCTGAGCTGGAACTTCTCTCAGAGGCTGTGTGTGTGATGTGAGATCACACAGTGTGTGATGTCCGACCACAATGTTTTAAATTCTATGTACGAGACTGCAGGGACTTATACCAGTGATTAGAACATTTTGTTCCCTCCTCAATCAGGAATAATACTGCTTTTAATTCAAACAAAAAAATCTTACGGACTGCAGCTTTAAGTTAATGGGATTTAAGAATGCATGGCCTGTATTCAATAAATGGAGCGGTTCAGTTTTTTGCAGTTTTTAGTCAGTATTTTCACTTAAATACATTACATGAATTAAGTTCAACTCATTGTAGTTCATTTCACTTGATTTCTTAGAGTAATGTTGAATGGACCTAATACAGTTAAGTTAGTGAAGTTGTAGCTTTGAAGTAAATCCAATACAGCATTTTTTTCAGTGTGTCCGATATACTATCTGTGTTTAATCTCAAAACAACGGCAGTTGTAGCCTAGCTGTTAAAGTGCTGGATTAGTTAACACAAGTTTAATGGTTCATACTTACTCAGTTACTCAGATTGCATATGGTCATGCTACTGAAATATTAAAACCACAACTGGGCTTCACCAGAAATTTCTGAGATACAAACACAAAGGCTGGTGGCGGCGCCGGCAAACAGGATTCTAGCACGACTGTAACTTTTGATGTATGGCACACGAGCGCCTCATCTTTTACATTTCTGCTGACAGCATACATCACACAGAAAAATGAACCAGTCTGTTCGCCTCCGTCACACATCCTGCAATAATCAGACATTGAATGTCTACGCCCCCGTGTTCTCTTGGACTGCAGAGCACAGAATGTATATAATTAATCCGTCATTCAAGACAGAAATAGAAAAATATAAATCTTTAGAGTATTGAGAAAGGAGCGAGTGAGCGACAGAGCCCTAGCAGCCAATCAGCATAACCCGGTGCTGCCATCTCCATGGCAACAGGCTCATCTCCCACTCTCTCGCGGTCTCTCTCTTCTTTTTCCTCTCTGAATAGTCCAGGTTGTCTGCTACAGCTGTGAGCCACTCTTCCCTTCTAGAGGACAAAGAGGCAGGAGGAGTGGGAGAGGTTGCAATGTCAGCTGATTAGAAATCAGATCACAGAGTCGCCTGGCATCCTGGGGGCTGAGGGTGAATTATATATTGCTGTTGCCAATCAAGCCATGCACGACCTCTCGATGGCATTCTATTTAAAGCGCCGACCAGTCCTCCGAATGCTCTGGAAACTCGCTGAACGAGAACATCCAGGTACAAGCCGCACTCTCGGGTAGATTGCTGTGACATTTACAGGAAATGTCAGAGAAGGTGCTGGCAATTATGATAAACACACATATCGTTAAACAGCTCACTTAAACATGCAAGGAAAGCCCCAGTGATTTGAGCTGAACTGTTCATGAGCATCACTAAAAGATTTTTACATGGATGAAATTCTATGTTAAATATTGGTATTGTGGGTTTTACACATTCATCATTGGAAATAATCATTAAGATGATTCAGAGGGCAGCAATGTCCCCCAAAAGCCAGAAAGTTCTGGGTTCGATCCAAGGTGGCGTAGTCAGAGTTCTTTCTCCAGAGCTATGTTTCCTCCCACAGTCCAAAAAACATGCAGCCCGGATAAATGGAGAGGGTTGTGTCAAGAAGGGCATCCGGCATAAAAAGAAACTACACCAATTTAATCACGCAAATCATGATTTACTGTGGCAACTCCTAACAGGAGCAGCCGAAAGAAGAAAATATGATAAATATAAACAGCTACACTTTAATTGACTTTATTTAACGTTAAATATAAGTATATGCCAACAGTAAAGGCCTATGGATGAGGCAAGCCATGCAGGGTTAAGCCTATTTAAAAAAAAAAAAAAAAGAATAAATGCAAATATAGCTTTGCTCCATCTACCATAAAGATTCCTCTGCATGAAAACAGAAGGCAAGTCAATAAACATAAAATGTTGCTCTTAACTTGTAATAAAGCAAAACGTAAGATTTACAGTTTGAAATAAACCCACCAGCATAGTTAATGGCAGATTTCAGATCTATCATTTCTTAATCTCGCTACAGGTGCAAATTAAAGCACTTTCTCACTTTTTTTACTTAGTTACGTAACCGCTAGTCTATAGCTCAAATCATCAAGCTCAACACGAGCAGTTAAAAGGAGTCAGAATGAGTTCAATCAATGAAAAGTCACACATGAGGGTGACAAGTTAATGCAAAACCAAGACTGACAGTTCTCACACAGGAAGAAACCACTGGTGCACAGAAGATTTGTTTTCAGAGACAGATTTTCAGTGATGTATCAAATGGTTCCAGGTATTCAAATGTATTCACCTCGCTGAATGACGGCTCACAGCTGAGATGTAGCAGAAACCGTCCCGAAAGCAATTCCCAGCTGTTTGGAGTTATTTGAATGTTTGAAGTTAAAAATGGATGCGTGAGGGGAAGTCTGGCACATCCGGTAACAGCCGAGGCGCATCTAACACTTCTTAATGAAGCACCATCTCAGCACCCATTCACGCAACAGATGGGCCCGGGGGTCGGAAAGGGCGTTTACACTAAGCCCAGGTGAAGGGGGAGGGCAAGTATGACTGCACCTTGCTGATAGCTGAAGCTTGTCTGAACTCAGTGAAGCCCTCGCACACTTGGCTGCAGAGGTGACGATGTGTGTGCAGTCGCTGGGTTTTACACTTTTGGTTTCATTCATGGCAGGCACACAGTAGTTATTCATTACATAAGATTTACCAGTTCACAAGGTTATATCAAACATGGACATACATTTTCTTTAATTTACCTCACTTGCATGTATTTGGACTGAGGGAAGAAACTGGAACACCTGGAGGAAAGTCACGCAGACACGGGGAGAACATACAAAATCCACACCCTACCACTTATCCACGCCAGGCCAAGGTCTGTATGAAGATCCCGAACGGGCCGATAGCAGAACTAGGAATTTACATTTTTGGCATTAGCAAATGGCTTCATCCAAAACAACTTACATAATGAATACAGACTGAACAATTGATGGTTAAGGGCCTTACTCAAGGGCCCAAGAGAAGAAACATGGCCGTGGTGGGGCTTGAAATATCAGCCTTCTGATGAGCAGTCCAGTACCTTAGCCGCTAGGCTACGACTGGCACACAGGGAATTTAAACCATAATTTACAGCTGCTCCACCAGGTTCAAGCATTTTTTTTGTAAACACGGTGTTTGTGTTCAATCAACTTTAAGTAATTTAAACCAGTATCGTCATAATGAAAGATTTCAAATTAAATTTTCTGAATAAAAATAGCCTTTTTAATAACCGCTACGGTTTTACGAAGCGTTTTTCCTACTATGGTCACCTTTATGTCCATGAACTCATTGCATTAAATACAATTGCTTATAAAAAGCTGGTTTAATTTCAAAGGCTGATCATAGATGAACTCTGTTTTGAAACACAGAGATAAAATCGGTTTGATAAGGTTGAAAACCATTTGGCGTGATGGCTACCGCTGTGAATAATCGCCTACGGCTCTCATCATAGCAAAAGAAACGTCGATAATGTCTTTGGGCTCACAGATTCTTTTTTCGACAAATATGTGCTTGCAATACAGAGGCATAAATAGCTTATTGATTTAGGGAAAGGTCAATCAGATCTGCTCAATAGAAGGTTCATTTGTATTTTTTTTTTTACTAGATTGCAAGTATGAGGGGAAAAATGAATGTAATGAGTGTAAAATGACTGAAGGTGGTGTAAAGATGTGTACGCTTTACATTACGGGTGCTCAAATAGTTTATTATAAGGGTGAAATCTCAGTGAAGGGCCAAAGGCCAAAACCAAAAATGTACATTGTTTAATTATTGCATTACAAATTTTTTTTGTTAAAAAACATTATTTATTAAAATTCGAATTAGTAAAGAAAAACATGGAGAGCAAAATATGTCTTTGTTTACATTACGTCTAAATCTCATCTTCTTTCGGGGGAATACAGAAAGTAAAGCAAAGCTCCTTAATTAACCGCTTCACCAGGGTTGCCAGATTGCAAAACCAACACAAAATAAGCAGATGATGTTTAGCGTTTCATAACGAATAAACACCACGATTTGGTCAGAAATCCACCCAATCTGGCAACACTGAGCCTCGCTCGTGTCGTTACTAAATCTCTGCTGACAGGAGCTGCACAGCGCCGCCTTCGCGTCTCTACATTTCCATTACATTTTCAGTATTTAGCAGACGCCTTAATCCAAAGCGACTTAAGAGCCTTGCTCAAGGGCCCGGCGATCTTTGGATTACTGGTCCTGTACCCTGACCACTAGGCCAACTGTGACTAAAATTGTGGTCAGCTGATGTATTGGAACTAATGTTATAGACAGGTAAACACCTGCTAAAAGAAACTACTGACCGTCTACTGACAAAAGTAGATCCTACTTTGACCAAAAAAAGACACGACACACATTGGACAGCTCTGATTTACATAATTATGGCTATTCAGAAGCTAAAAAGACAGAACTCAGACCAAGGCCTGACTAATTACTGCCAAAACAGCTGATGATTTCAGCTAAAGCAGAAATTACGAAGCTTTGTGTTCTGTCAGAGATTCTTTTACCACGGTCGATGGATGTTTTCTTTTTATGCTGGTTTAAAGCCTATTAACACTGAGGGATTTAACTTGGTAATCTCCTCAGCACTTATTTAAGCGCAAAGGTACGACAGAGCAGGACAGATCGGGCAGATCTCTGTAGCATGGTGCAAAGCTCTTTATTTTAAACCGGCTCGCGGGTTTGATCGGTTACACAAAAGACAAAAAGATGAGTCGGGGACCTTTTTTCTAAATAAACACAAAAAGATTCACGACCGTCTGGTCATTTGAACACAGAGAAACAGAAACGTGATCAACAATACAGTGCTGGGCAGATCGAGGTTCGAGGCCGGCTTGTGGAATGAAGGAGGCTCTGTGTAGAGGAAAAAACAACCACCCCCACCCATGAAAAAAAAAAAGAGAGAGAGAGAGAAAACTGATGAGGGGACAAGCTGCTGAACTGAACTCGATGCACTGCGGGAGCTTTTGAAACTCGAGTCCACTTCTGCGTCCAGTGGTAGCCAAACTCTAGTCTAAAATGGCTGCCAGAGAGTAGTGTAAACAACCCAGAGGAATGAAAGAGGCTACATTTCTCCAGCCTGGATGCCAGGAACCACACAGCTAAACAGTTAACCCTTTCCTAACTCATGTTACACAGAACAACGACCTAACAAAGTCCTCCAAATGCATAAGCGCCCAGTTACGCCCCCTCCGACGATTTAATTATTATTATTATTATGGGCTATGAATTGAAAAAATGTTGGGCCCTTAAGTAAGGCCCGTAATCCTCTCAGCTCTATGGCTGCCGTACAGACAAGCTGGAATATGCGAAGAAAGAGTATCGTAGTACTGTCCTGTGCATAGACAGGTATTCATCTGACCTTTAATCAATAGCTCGGATTAATCAAGCGATACCAGACTTGAACAGAAAGGACAGTCACCATGGTGCCCTATCGTCTGCTCGCATATCTTGAAACAACTCCCTCTCTACCCGACTTGCAGCAACCCACCACCCCAACCCGATCCGACCTGGGCGGGAAACTACAGGAAGCTCTAACAGGCTTGCCCTTGAAGGGGAGGGGGGGGTCGGCCTTGAAATGCAAATAGGGATTCCAGTGGAAACTGCAGTCCTTTACGAGCAAATGAAAAACATCAGGCTGGAACACAGCCAAATACGCCCCCCCCTCCTAACAACTTGCTGTCATTAGTCAAACACGAAACCATGCTCCATCTCGTGAGCCAACAATTTGTTATATAAGAAGGACTTACACATCCCACTTAATTAAAATGCAGCAGCATAGCGTTCTTTAAAGAAGGAAAAACAGACCTTGATCTGTGAACTCCCTTGCCGCTTAATATACAAATATAATTTAATATGTTCAGAGAGTAATCAATGGGCCCGTGCAATACAAACAATCTCACAATAATGCTATAAATTTAGATTTGCGGCGACCTGAAGGGACCATGCCATCCATCTTCTCTGCGCCAAAGGAAAGCCGAACGCCCCCACCACCACCGAAAAAAAGGCGGTAGGGTGAGACAGTAAATCAATTCGTCTCTGCAGGTTTAATATCTGCAGAAGGAGGCAGGAAGCACACGCCTGCAGCAGCTGCCGTCTTATTTGCTGGGACGGAATGGAATATCTGAGACTGCATACATTATATGCCAAGGGGGGCCCTGGGCCATGAAAGATAGTGCTGACATCACCGTCTATAAATGGCTGGGCTCAGAGGCACGAAGAATAACAACAGAATATGGGAAGAACCCTTTTCAGACCGTACCAAACAACATGTCTGAGGAGAAGGGACAGGGGAATGCCGAAGAAATGGGAGGGAACAGAGAACATGGGCCATTTATTTAAGTTACTATCTGGTATTTTAAAACAATGCGCTTCACAATAAAAATATAAATACAATGAATAAAATAAATTAATGTCAGACACTGGTTATTTAAAACATGGACATTGTTTATGTCCAATTTACCCGACTTGCATGGATTTGGCCAGGTACGGGGAGAACATGCAAACTTCACACAGTAAGGACCCGGACAGCGCCACCTGGGGATCGAACCCACGACCTTCTAGCTGTAAGAGCTACTTAGCCATCATACTTAAGTAAACTACAGAATGATCTGTTAATCCTCAGGACACTTAAACACTCACCATGGCCAGGTTGCTTCGGTTGGGCCCTTGAGTAAGACCCATAACCTTCAACTGTACACTGTCAAGGCAACTTCACACTACATGACTTTCGGGTGGCTTAGATCTTTTGTGCCCAGGAGACTTTTCAGTCATTGTGTTTACACTACACAATCTACTATCAGAAGGAATCGCTGATGAGTCTCCCAAACTATGTTTTGTCACAAAAACAAACACACGCAGTGATGATGGAGTTTAATGATATTATGTCCAAAAATGCATGTCGGCAATAAGCGAGAGATCAAAATTGTTAGCATGCTGTTGGGTAGTTTGACAGCAAAAAAGATAAATAAATGAATCTGAGTGGATTTGGCAACATGAATAACAAGGATTGTGCTGTAGTGAGTTAATAATGTTCTGAGGTTAATAATATTTTTTTTGCAATGCAGGACTATGTTCTATCGAAACGATAAAGTCAGAAATACTTTATATAAACTGATAGAAACTTAAGTAGATCTTTTGAGATCCCGATTCATCTGAGAGATCCAGATACTTAACATGCTAGATGTTTCTCTTTAGTCGGTTAGTGTTCGGTTAGAGCCGTTAAGCAGTTCACACTCTGTGATCGATAGCCAAGTTTCGATTGTCTAGCTAACACAAAGAAAACCAGAGAAAATCTTGTGTGAACTGAGAATTACTTGCTTTGGATAAAAGCATCTGCTAAATACCAGGAATGTCAATTTAAAAATAACTGCACAATTTAACCTACAATGTGAACTGCACATGTGAATGTTTACAGGCATGAACGTGGTTAAATGGAAGACAAACAACTCCCTTTCACACACACACACACACACACACACACACAATTTGACTGTGAGAGAGTTGTGTGCGTGAGCATACTTGGCCAACAAAGCCTGGTTCTGAAATTCAAAAACTATTTATAAAACACAAGCATGGCACCAGCAATGAGGCATTGTTTTATAGTTGTTTTTTCCTGTTTCAGAAAAGCAATGAATGTTGCACCGGTTTCCACATTCTCCATCTTAATTTCCCATGAACATTCTTTACTACTTCGTCTCTGTAATGCCTGAATAAAAGGTACAACGGCATGCATAGGCTAAAACACTGGAAGCAGAAACCAGTCCAGGACTCAATGAGTTAACCATGAATGAGCCACCACCACCCCCAACCCCCTTCTGTGTCTGCACATTCCTGAATAAATGATGTGAACAAGGCTGGTTACCATGGGCAACCGTGCAGGATAGCACTGCAGAGTAACCTTTGGAGTGGGCTGTATTTTTATCCGCTGGAACAAACTTTCCCCTCGGTTGGAGAAGGTGGGGGGTGAGAGGGGGGCCGAATGAGAGAAAACATTGGAAACAGGGCTATGTTGTGTGTGAGTATATGTGCACTCTGGGAGCTTTGCTGGCCAGTAAAGAGGAACAGAATGCAGTGATTTCACAACGCCAGCGGAGATCTGACGAGCCAAACAGACCGGCTAGGGTTGAGCTGGGTGAGAATGTTCCGGATTACGAAAGTAGACAGACATCACAATTTGGGTTACTGTGATTCAGACCTATGAAACAGTTCACCATTGAGAATTGGGTGCATGTTCTCCAAGAAAAATCTCTGACGCGATGCTGTCGTTCGTGCCATGTGTTGGTCATTCCCGAAGTGAGAACAAGTCCGGACGTGTACAGAGAACAGAGAACGTGACTATCAGGTTTCACTGGCTGGAACTAGACCGGACCTGATCATGGGCGTCCGGAACACACAACTCACTGTTACAACTGGCAATACGTCCCCACAACGTGCACAGATTCCAATTTCTAAGGAGAAATGCAGACGGCAAACTAGAAGCCAGCCCCCACCCTCCCACCCTACTTAACGGGGTTGCTTGGGGATGTTTGGGTTTCTCTTGACTATGTGTAGTGCAAGCCGAAACCCAGGATAATGTTGCGACAGAGAGTGGCACTCTAATCCGCGTATGTTTCAGCATGACAATAGAAAGCGGTCTTTCCTGACCGAGTCACCATATCTTAGACCAACTGAAAGCAGCTGGTGTCTTCTCTGCAATGCACCACTCCACAGGACTTCTTAGTCTGTTGGTCTGTAAGCACAGCAGGAGAAAAAGTCATCATGTACTGACTGCCATTTCTTGTTTGTTTATTAACAGACACAGCCATGGACCCGGACCGTCTTGCTATGAGGCGACAGTGCTACCCACTTAGCCACTGTGTCGCCCCAAATAAAAATGTACACACGCATTTACATTTTCTTTATCTAAAGCGACTTACAGTTCAGTTACAGTAAACAGTCTGAGCAATGAGGGTTATGAACTTTGCCCATAAAGGGCCCAATAGCAGCAACCTAGCAGTGGCGAGGTTTAAACCGGTGACCTTCAGATTACTAGTCCTGTACCCTAACCACAAGGCTCCAGCCATCCCTATCCATGCAGCTAGATCATGAATGGATGGGATGGTATAACAAACAAATCCAGTCTAGAAATCCTAATGTACATTTTGACCACTCCAACTCAATTCA
>JAYDZG010000011.1:13422079-13433089 GCA_034509265.1 Microcambeva bendego
CAATGGCGAACTACTCCACTATCATTGCCGAAATACTTCATGGATCGACGATCCATCAAGTGACCGAGAGTCGGCTGGATAATCATCATCATCATCATATTTAATCTCCCTTCCAGTAAATAATATTAAATATCGGAATGAGGGGTGGGAGTTATTCTTAAAATCTTAAATGGCAAGGCGGACAAATAGCACATCATTTTAAAGCTCGATTAATGTATTATTTTCTGACCAGTAGTTTCCAGAAAATCATATTCCTAAGTTACAGAAATAATTAGAACTTGCCTGCACTCAGGTGACTCCGTTTGAACCCTTTATCAGGGGCAAAGACATCTAACAATTTACATAAAGTAACCTAATGGTACCATTTCGACAGTAGTTCATTTGTGTTTATCAATAGGGGGTTAGAAATATTCTTTAAAAGCGTCCCCATTGAAAAAAAAATTGATATTATTAATAATATTATTTACTGGAAATGATATTAAGGCTAAGAAGTTTTCAAATTGACACCCTGTTTGATCTTGTGATTTTCCAAAACTTTAATAAAGCTCTATTCATTTAACTAACAATGATGATGGTTGAGCACGTATCCACACATGCGTCGTTGCTTTCACATCAGCATCAAATAAAAACCTTCTTCCCCATAAAGCTTCTTTGAGCGTCCAAATGGAGGAAAATGGACAGCGCTAAATCCGGACTATGAGCTCCTCCGTCGTCGTTTCTAACCAATATAAATATAAGTTATTTGACCAGAACAAACAGCTGTATAAGGGTTAGTGTGACTTACTGAGCTGGAACGTCCATCTGTGTGTGCGTGGAGAGGGGAAGGACTGCTTGTCTTTGTGCTTGTCTTTCTCCATGTCTTTGCTGCCGGGGGATGCGATGCTCGGACAGCGAGTGTGTTTATGAGCCTTGGTCAGAGTGGAGTGTTTTACTGGAGTCAGCTTATTAGAGGTGTCCAAGGCAGGCAGGTCTTCACTGTCGCTGCTGTGACCTAAAGATGAACAACAGAAGGTAGTTCAGCACTGTACAAAACCCAAATCATTTCAGCTTTTTAAAAGACTCTAGAACTAAGAATGATATTTATATGATGGCGACAGTGCTACACACTTGCTGTTTAAAGTGAGCCTGTACGGTAAATCTTAAGTGGTTTGGTATGCCGCAGCAGGTCTTAGATCTGGTTGCGCAGAAGAATAAGGGCATGAAAACTTCCCGCAGGCAAGGGGAGAACATGCTAACTGCACATACAAAAGACCGGGACCGCGTTTTAAAAAAGTACAAAATTGTGGTTGAGAATTCTAAGAATTTCAAGGATATTTCAGGAATCTTGTGAGGTTTTCCAGGACCCGTATGAACACATCTGTTCGTCTGTGCTGCTGCTTAAACGTCGTCCTCACCTGCACCGTTCTTTTCTGCAGCGGAGGCCGTACTGAGCCGCTTCTGGTTGCGTTTCTGCTTTTTAGCAGGCGAAGTGTTGCTCCCGTCTAGCAATCTTTTCTGACCTGAAACATAAATTAAAGGTTAAATGGGAACGGTTAAACGGTAGGCAGCAAACTGTCGGCAGAAGGAAGCTGTAACCGAGCAGTCAAGTAGCTGGACAAGTATGCCGAATGTCGCTTGTTTGAATCCCACCACGGCCGGGTTGCTGCTGTCGGGTCCTTGAGCAAACCTTCCACTGCTCAGACTGTATACTGAAACGATCATGTCAAGTCGCTTTGGATAAAGGCTTCTGCTGAATGTTTTTGTAACAGCATTCATGAGGGCATCGCAATTTCATCGCTACTTTTTATTGATATATTTATATTATATTAGTAAGGAACTTCAACATTTCTGAATATAAAAAAAATACGTATATAAAAAATATTTTAATTTATTGGGCATGTGTAGTTTTTGCCTTTCACTGTTGTATTTGACATTCTGTCAAGATGTGTTTATGGGGATTGGTGTGTGCCAGTCTATGCAAACTGTAGGTTCTCCGTAACAGCCGTTTGTGCGTTAGTCTGGTACGAGGAGGTGGGTAGAGAACCGGGCTTGTGATCAAACGGTTGCCAGTTCGATTCCCAGAGCCGACAGATCCTGACTTAAGTGCCTTCGAACAAGGCACCCAACCTCTAACTGCTCCCCTGGCACCATGGCTAGGGCTGCCAAGAGCTCCGAGCATGTGTGCTCACTGCCCCCTAGTGTTCACCAGTGTGTACATGTGTTTCACTGAGAGTATTTGGGTTAAAATGGACGAATTGCACTGCACAGTGATAAAAAGAGTATTCTAAATCTAAAAAAAAAAAAGACCAGTGGTGCAGTGGCTTACCTCTGTCCTTAGCATCTCTCTCCTGCAGGGAAATGCTGGAGTTGCTGGAGCTGGCGCTGGCGTCGAAATTCTCGCCGAGCCCCTCGTGCGACTCCGCCATGCTGTCGGCCTCGACGGTGACGTCGCTCTCGCTTTTGGTGCTGTGCGACTCGTCTGGACTGGGCGCCGAGGAAGGCGAGCACAGCCGAGGCACCGGGACGGTGGCCGCCAAGCTGGGAGGGAGATGGAACAGGGGCTGAGGAGGCTGCACAGGAGTCACGATGGTATTGGGAGCAGGAGGTTTTGCTTCTTTTAGGACTGGCAGCTCGTCTGACGGTTTCTCTTTTTCTTCTGGGTCATCTAGGTCTACTTCATGGCACATCAGGGCCTCTGGGCCTATCTGGGGCATCAGCTCCTCGGCGGAGACGGCGGACGCATCCTCCTTCACCGTGCTCAAGTCTGGAAGATGTTCTACTCTTATTTGAATTTCTCTGGTAAGAGAAGGCATCTCCGTTTTTACTTCGGGGTCATCAGTAGGAACGTCCGCTGCCGATGGTAGAACCGGTTTCGCAGCGTGTTCCTCAGCTTCCAGCCCAGCTTCTCCTAGTCTTTCTGTATCCGGATGCTTCTCCGAAACGAGAGCTTTGGCTTCGTCTTTATGATCCAGTCGAATCTTCTTGTCCGGTGTCCGCTGCTCGGCGGCTTTGCGCTTGGCCATGCAGCTCCTTTCCGGAGGCGCGATGTCCTCCTCGGGGGCCGAGTCGGTGTCCGAGTCGGTCGGTTCGGGTATGTGCGCCGCCGGGCTGACGTGTTCGCTCTCCTGCGGCTTCTTAGGCTGCTGAGGAGGAGAGGCGGGCTCCTCGGCCTGGACGTGGTTAGCAGAGGGAGAGTGCAGAGCTGGAGTCTCGGACCCCGCCTCCCTCTGACGGACCCTCTTGGATCTAGATTTGGAAGATTTATCTGGAGATTCGGGCGACACGTCCGGCTCGTGTTCCTCTGGCCGCTCTTCGACGTCCGGCTCGGGAAGACGCGGCTTCTCCTGAGGGCTGATGGGACACTCCAGGTCAGCTCGGGCAGCCTCCAACTTTTGTTTTTCTTCATCTCGCTCTTGTTCCTCTTCCTGCTTTCGTGCTGTGGCGGGATCGGTCATCTCCTCACACTTGAGCTTCTTGTCGGGAGAATCCTCACACTCGCTGTCGTCTGAGGAGTTCCCTGAATCTGCAAAGAGTAAAGATTTACTTACTTTGATGTATTTCCCACTTCAAATACCTCAAGATTAGCATGCGGAGTGCGCTCGGGCTTACTATTGGACGGCCGGTCAGAGTCGTACATCTCCGAGGTTCTCCTGGTTCGTCGACGAGGAGTTCCTGTCAAGAATTATTTTACATTAGGAATGTAATTAGGATTTTTTTTATTGTAAAACCTGCTATATGAGCTAGTAGGGATGTAACGATACAGTACCCATGATGCGATACGCTTCACATTACTGAATACTTTAACTATTTATTTTCTAAAGTGAAATGGTAAACTGAAACTTTGACAGTTTATCTTCAGTTTAATATAAAGTCAGTAATAAAGTTAAATATTGTCTCTGTGATTATATTTTATTTATCTAAAGCGTTTCTGAGGTAGGTAAAAACTAAGCCATCTGCTGTTTGAATATCGATTTGCCTTCAATGACTCACCGATTCAAATCGTGCCCCAAGTGAATCGATTCTTCATGTTACATCTCAATGAGCAAGCAGTTGAAGCACGTCGCCGTGACTTACCCTCGCCATTGGGAAGAGTGGATGCTTCTGAAAGGCGGGAGTTTTTTGTGCCGGATCTGCCCTCGCTGCTGGGAGTTTTGGATACGCTGCGGGACGTGCTGGGAGGCGTGGACTTCAGCGGAGGACGGCCACGTTTTACACCCGCTTTGGTCTGTTTGTCCTCCTCTTTCTCGCCATCGTCTTTATTCTGTTCAATTTGGCAGATCAAGTTTTATTTTTATTTCATGGAGGAACAAACATCAAAAAACAAAGTCAAAGCCGCGTTTCCGTGTACCCTGTGGTGACCTGGATATGACGGCGGTTAAAACGTGACCTATCCAGCGGGACGATCAGACAGCCAAGAGAAGTGCTGCTTCACATGAAATCAGTCAAGTAAGCGAAACCATTCTCTCATGTCATCATGTCAGTCCCAAACCCTTCCTGTAAAGCATATCTGTCTGCACCTCACATTCCACCCATAGTAATGAACCAGGTAGAGCAGCGGCCCCAACCACTGCATCGTGTTCAAGATAAAATTTTATGTTGGATTGAGAGGATTTAAAATAGAATAATTGTAGCATTAAAAATCAATGTGAATCCTGAGCTTTACCACTAAAATGAGAAGCTGCTTCCTTCTCGGGGTGATGAGACAATATCTGGAATTTTATTTGTGCTTGGAGGAATCTTTAATTATTTATTCTTTCTGACCGGCCAGGACTGGACTGGAACCTGTACCAATCTGCAGCCCATTGGTTGGGGATCACGGTATAAGGGCCATCAGAGGTTTCTTTATTCTTAATGTTTACTTCATAGATGTGCTGTGCTCTTCCATTGCCGTATCTCACATTTTTCTCCGTTTACGTTTTTGTTTAGTATAGCTCCTGTGTTTTCTTGGTTGTCTAACAGTTCTAGATATGTATAGCTGTGATCTGCCCCTGGTGTATCTGGGGCAGCTTTATTGGGAGCTATGTTTTGGCATTTTTTAATGTTGGGGTTTTGTTTGTGCAGGATTTGTTTGATCTAGTGTGTCTTGTGTGTACAACTTGGTCCGTTCGTCTCCTGTGATGCATTCTTGGTATATTGCAGGGTCCTGTTAATGTCATAGTACCTCTTGTGAACATTTTAGACATTTACAAGTGCAGAATCTTGTCTCGGTGTAGCGATGGAGGCTTTTCAAAGTCTGACAGTTGTCAGAGCTAGAGAATGTGGTCCAGGTATGAGTGTATCAGGTACTGCAGTGTATCACCGGGTTGGTGAAAACTTACTGGCCTGTTTATTAGGAACACATGCCCAGCATACACTACGGTAACTAGAACAGTTTCGCTTGTTCATGCACATTGTTGGTTATCTATTTATTAGATTTTTAACAGCATGGTTATATTTATGACACGACAGATAATTTACTGGTTCCACAAGATTGTTCAGTTCAAGTTTGTTGTGAGCAGACAGTGCTAACCACTCAAGCCACCCCTTCAAACGATTTAAAACCCTGTATAGCAACTTGCAGGAAACAGACAATTCTTTATATTTCAATTAACAATTCTCACACCCTCATTAGCCATTTCTAAGAGCTAAGGCTATTAGTTACTGTGTAGGAGATTTATACTAAATTAGACTGGAGCTTGAGTCGTTGATCGAATGGAACCTCAAAGCTCTTTCAAAAAACTGAACTCAACTCATCTACTTAAAAACCTGTGCTACACATAAAGCTATAAACCTGTTAACTCTGTTTACTCACCTTTACCTTCTTTTTCTGTTTTCTTTTTGTTCCTCCTTTATCTACAGGCCATATTATTCTATCTGCTTTAACCCACTCGTCGTATCTGTCAAAGAGAGTGAGAGTTTCACATTAGAACAGTACTGGAATGAAACATCCGTGTACCCTGTGGTGACCTGGATATGACGGCGGTTAAAACGTGACCTATCCAGCGGGACGATCAGACAGCCAAGAGAAGTGCTGCTTCACATGAAATCAGTCAAGTAAGCGAAACCATTCTCTCATGTCATCATGTCAGTCCCAAACCCTTCCTGTAAAGCATATCTGTCTGCACGAGAGACTCACCTCACATTCCACCCATAGTAATGAACCAGATAGAGGACCTCGCCATCGTCGTTCTCTGTGTTCTTTATATTGGCTTCATAGATCTTCTGTGCTTTTCCCTTGCCGTATTTCACTTTGACCTTTGTTCCGGTGACCGAGTGCTCGGACTCCTCGTCCCCGTCTTCACGGTCCTTCTCATCTCTGTAAAGTACAATACAAAATCTCAAACAGGAGTGAAAACGGACCCAGTCCACATACCAGACAAATCTGAACAGAAGCGGACGGCCAAGTAATCAATGCTGAACTTTACAATCCCGCTTGCTTAATTTTAGATCTGAGAAAAACACCCTGGAAGACATTTAGACTCTGGAGGGGGATGAGAAACTTTCATTGGTGGGACATGTAACCTGGATATGCGTGGAAAGGGGAAAACTATTAGCAAAAAGCAAAACTATTTAGCTCAGAGTCAGCAGAGGACTAAAGAAAAAAAAAATGTTTGTGGGGACAGTATTAAGTTTGACATGTACACAACAATCCATATGATGAACACACACTCCTTCATTCCATCCTTACAATAGTCATGTTAGGTTCTCCTGTTAATATTTCCCAGCCCCATCCACTACACCCATCCAGAAAATGGCCACTGGCTAGCACATCTGTACACTTATTCTGCAGATTCCCTTTAAAACTTAACCAAACACTGCAGTGATAGAGTGATCCCCTTCCTCAGACACACAGTTGTGACTGAGAAACTCAACCTGGAATTTATGTTTGAGTCTCTGATAAAATACCCACCAGTAGGGCTGAAGAGCACTAAAACTCCAGAAGGTATTCGATGTTATTTAGTGCATGCTCTTGTTTGAGGTAAAATGTGATGCCTCATGTAATATACAACATCCATTTAATTTAGAACATACACAAGCACTATCTGGGCCATAGTACAATATTTTAAATATTCATGGGCTTGTAGATGAGAGCTTTATCATGGAAGTGGTAACTGGATCAGCTTGTTTAGCTCACTCATAGTGGTGAGCTAATATTAGTGTGAGTAATACATAGATATTACTAAGAACAATGCAGTGTGAAATCAGTTTTAAAATTATTCTTTTTTTTTTTTACTTCTTTGGGCTCCTCCCTTTAGGGGTCGCCACTGCAGATCATGATCCGCATTACTGATTTGGCATAGTTTCTACGCCAGGTGCCATTCCTGACAACCCTCCCTATTAATCTGGGCCTGGGAACAGCGCTACATCCTAGTGGTGAGGTACCTGTAGGACCATTCAGGCTGCATGTTTTGAGGAAACCGGAGCTCCTGGATGAAACTCCTGCAGACACCAGGAGAACATGCAATCAAACCCAGGACCTTCTTGCGGTCATACGACTTAGCCAAGCTGGTGTAATAAGTATGATGGTAAGAGCCATGCTTAGTGCTGGAGTGTAGAGGTTTACAATGCCAGTCTGGGCTTACAAATACAGACTGCTCGTGGCATTTCATGAACCTACATATTTAAGTCAAGAATCCTCAAGTATAAAGAAGTGCCAACTTATATAAACAATGACTTGCTTAGGTAACTCATCATGTAGTATACAACATAACAGGGCAAAAGAAGTTATGGCCTAGCAGTTATGGTAAACAAAAGGTCGCTGGTTAAAGCCAGGCGGTCCCTGTTCGGCCCTCGAGTTTAACCCGCAAAATGCTTAGACAATATGACAATACTGTAAGTCACTTTAAATAGCTTCACTGTGACGGTTGTCAGCACTAGAATAACGTAATGGCATGCAAAGAGTGCTTTGGTGTATTTGTGGTGTATGTAGTGTAAATCAGTCTGCACAAGCAGAAAATAAACACATCTTATGGGACTTTAAAAGGTAAGAAATGTGAAAATAGTATAATATACAACAGAACACAGTATCGTATGGTGCAATCATACTGCAATAAAACTAAGACTGCGATAAAAAAAAAAACACACACACAGCACTGTGATTTAGTGTCACAATATAAATATGTGGGGCAAACGTATCAGCATTTTACTGGCTCAGGGTCATAATACATTTCTTACCTACCACCATCTGGGTTCCAGCCAAACAAACGAAGGAGCACAAAACTAATATGTAAATATATTATGTCAAACTTGTAAATAAATATTAGAACTCATGTCCTGTACTACTTTTGCTGTAATCATTTACTTTGTAAGCAGTAAATCTTGCAAAAATTGAGCAGAAAACCGAGGGACAAGGTGAGAGCAGAGTGAGTCTGCCGGTAAAACAACACACATCGCTCTCGTGTACAGAGAGACTCGCTCCAGCTGGCTGACAACTACAGAACTAAAAGGTCTTGGTACACTCGTCAAGGGAATTATGAACATAGACCGGACAATAGGTTCTGAAATCTGAGGCTCTATTGTGATGCATTTGCAAGTGAATAGTAAATAGAAGGCTCATCAGACAGCCAAGAGAAATGTGACATCACATGACATCAGTCATATAAGCGAAACCATTCTCTTGTATCATCATGAGAACCTGGTGAGCTCTAGCAGTTACTGAGAGGTTCGTATAACCATTAACAGAAGTCTCCAAATATATGTAGTTAAAGCTAAACCCACAGGTTCTAGTATGTGTAGCATAAATCTACCGTTACACCCAGCGACACCAGCAGCATAAAGCTAAAGGATGACCTACCTCTCTTTAAATCTTTTTTCACCCTCGTCGTCTTCGTCGTCGTCGTCTTCCTCCGGCTCCTCTTCCTCAGAGTCTTTGTCGGACTCTTCGAGACGCCGGCTACGTCGCTTGACAGAGTGATCTTCTGTTTTTTCCTTCTGCTCCTCTTCGACGACTTCGGCTACGAGAAGCTCCTCCCCCTTTTTCTCCTCCTTTACCTTTTCGGGCTTGACGGGCTCCTTCACCTCCGCCCTCAAAGGAGTCACCGTACAGCGCCGTCGACTCTAATCACAGGGGAGCAAAAGATCACCTGATTAGTCCGGCAACTGATTTACAACCGAGGAAAAAAAAGAGAAGTGGGGGTATAACAACACAGACTTGGTTTTAAATACTATATAACTATATAACCATACTATATAAAGTACTGTATAGCACGTAGGGCGGGCCGAAGTCATTTAAGTACTGGCAATATAAGAAACAATATAAAGTCCAATGCCATTATCACAAAGCTGTATTTGTATTTCATATTGATCATATTTATACCAACAATGTCATATTTATGCTTAACATATTTTAGATATTTTCATCCTCAGCTATTAAATGTAAAACAAAGTTTGATAATGGTGTGCCATCAATGCAAACATTAACCTTAACCGCTAAAGAAGCATCAGATGCTCCCTCATTATTCAATCAAAATACCGTTTAAGATTTAAGGGATCTTAAAAGCAAGCATTTTATGGCTGCCTATAAATTCTGCCTATGTAAAAACCCCCATAGATTTAATATATACCAATAGAATATATACCAATTAGAAACAATCTAATATATACCGAATATCAAATATATACAGGCACTTCAAAATAAGGGGTTTATTTTATTTCATAATTAATGGCTGTGTTTGACCAAAATGAGCAGTGTTGTTCTATTCTATTATAATAATTATTTTATATACTGCTCATTGTGGTCGAACACACACCCAGAAATGACTAAAAGACTACATTTTGAAGTGGTCTCTTTTTTCCCCCTCATGGCTGTATACGTTTGCAATATACTGCTCAGCCCTAATAAGTCAGATATAGCCAATACAAATGTAGCTAGTGCTGGATGATAAAGATCTTAATCCCAAAGTACTGCCATATTTCTGCCGCAATCATTAAACAACAAGCAGAATGACCAAGCATGTATTATGCAGATGTTTTAAACAATAGCCGGTCAGTGTTATACCCGTCCATAGCGACAGTACAACAGCAGCAGCACAAACTGAAACATGCCATCACGCCACTCACCCTGGGAGAGTAGATATCTTTGAGGCTTTTCTCATCCTCTGCATCAGACTCATCTTCGTCAGGTCTGTCCTTACACGGCTCAGGCTCAGCCTCCGTCTGCTCAGGCTGGTTCTCTTTCTCTTCACCCTCCTCCTCCTCCGGCTCCTCCTCCTCCTCCTCCTCTTCTTCTTCTTCTTCTTCTTCCTCCTCCTCTTCCTTCTGTTCAGCACTCTTTATGACCGATGTGGAAGCTGGCCGTGGCTCGTTATGGTGCACAGTCCTGAACTGGATCTGAGCTGATCGGCAATACTCTTCGAAGCCATATAGATATCTGAAAGGAAAGTTAGCCCCATTCGTTCAGATGTGGATTCTGTTACATATGTAGTCGGCCGTTATTGATCAGACAGAACACAGCCGTGGTCAAGGATGCATTAGAAACTGATGATTAAGCTTTTACTTTATTACCATATTATGTGTACGATGACTGCAATAATCAAACAAAGACTTCAGTCTAAAATCTTTTAGTCTATTGTGGTGGATTACATTAAATACCAAAACACTCAATGAATAAAAATGGATGGTATTAAAATGCTGCTACCATAATACTAAATTACATAAAAACTAGATTATGCCTACATACAGCAGTCTATTTAAATTACTTTAACAATATTACATTAACCCGCCTCTTCCTGGAAATCCTGTGATGAACAGAGGAGGGGCCTTTAGATCAGATATGATTCGAACATAAGAACCATTTGGGCCAAAGAGAAAATTCTCCTAATTCTCAAGCTCAAATCACAGCACAGCCACTGACCCAGGCATCCCCCCCCCCCTCTCCAAAAAAGGATGTGTTTTAGGGAAGGAAGGACAGCCCAGGTCATATGAAGCTCAAAACTGGCAGCTAATATTTCTTTGGTGAGATTTAAATGTCTTGCACTCCTCGGTTAGATTCATGCCATGAAAGGTAATCGCTGGTTAGTTCAAGGTTCAGTTCAGTTCAGTTTCTATACCCCC
>JAYDZG010000011.1:13477362-13495143 GCA_034509265.1 Microcambeva bendego
CAATTGTTGCAATTACAAAAGATTTCTATTAAAAACATTTTAATATTATTTCTTTACTGTTAAAACCGTCAACCAACAGTAAAATATGATAATGAATAATCTCATTATTGTATCTAAAGTGGGATATTGTTTAGGTATAACTCTTGACCAATGACTGCATTAAACATTATTAAATCAAATTATTTACAGCATATTTAAGTTATGTACCACTAAAAAGCCAGTGGCGTGCAGTGCTTAAGGTGAATAGCCCTTCTGCAAGCCCCGATCGCATGGCCACACCAAACGATCAACACATATAAAAAGTCCATGTTCTCATGTTCTCATTGAATGGTAGGCATGAACAATGCTTTTTAATTTGATACGCCACAACATCTGTCTCATTTGCAGCTGCCATTCAAGGATAACAAGTGCTTTTGTTTGAGTATTGCATAACACCTGCGGCAGAATGATGAGACCTGGCAAACTGCTATTGCAATTTAAGCACTTACTACAGGAGCGAGCCTGACACTTTCTAATGAGAAGTTCTGATTGGTCAGCAGTGCTCTCGGACAAATAAAGTAACAGAAAGGATAAGAATTGGCAGTGGTTTTAACTGATATTTTTTTTATTTAATTTTATTTATTACACATATATATTTTCCCATTCACAATTTTGTTACCCCTCCTCTGAAAGGTTAGAAGGGCCTGACTACACACCACTGTAAAAAGTAATATAGTGGTATATAATAATGTACATATGAATAAGATGAAGTCCATGTTAATAGTAGAATATTTAACAAAACAAAGCTGATAACTCTCATTATCTGACCTGTTATGTGTTTGGAGAGGTATTCATTGAAGTCTGAGTTAAAGCTTCCCCCAAGCAGCACATCGCAACCTTCACTGGCCATCCGACCTGCCATTACCGGTGCGTTGCCCCCAATCGACCAGCGGTTTCCTGGCAACTCTCGAGATGCCTCCACCAGCTGACTGAAGAGAGTGTCGTTCACAACAAGCCTCCTGCAAGACGGGCATAAAAAATGATGAATTCAACATTCAAATTCTGGTACTCGTGTCTAAAATAAACTGTAAAATGTCTGAAATCACTGTAAAATGTATTTGACTCGTGTTCCAGCATATTTGAATTACAGCTATAAAGGGTGTGTTTCAAACACATGATCACAATGTTTTCAGTAAACATTACTTAGGTATGGTTTTTTTTTTTCACGAGCTTTGACTATCTTGACATGACAGTGCAAGTCATGTGGTATCAAAATGTATCATCATTTAAATGTCTCACACCTATATATAACTAAATAAGGTTTACTAAACAATCCTAAAAGCTATAAAACATTCTTTCTAAAATGACCATAAACATTTTATTTTATATCACATAAGGATCAAGTTTATTCTGTTCCACATTCACTTACTCTGAAGCTGCACCAGGAGCAAAAAAGTAAGCGAAGCTCTGGGATAGCTGTTCAGCATTTTCAATGTAGTCATGGTGCAGAGGCTGAGTAGCTGGCTGCAGTCCAATCCTGTTTAGTAACGTCACACCATCCACAATAATGTCCACACAGCCACCAAATCCTAATAATTCAAAGGAAAGAGAATGTGAGATGACATTAACACTGTTTACAAAACACCGTACCAACTAGCGAAGTTAAAAATGAACTGATAACTGACAAGGAATTCAAATTTAAACAATTCAGAAACTGTCTAAATATTGATACCAACACAACAGATTAAAAACTAGACAAAACATACTAGAACAGCCCAAAGAATTTCAGGAATGTACAAACTGAATTATATCAAAGGAATAGAACAAGTCAGAAGAGTGTTAAAATAGAACCAAATGGTTCTAGATGTAAAGAACATAAGGGGTTGGATTATTTGGGTGTTTGGTATTCTACATTTACATTTTCAGTATTTAGCAGACGCCTTTATCCAAAACGACTTACAGTTTAGTTACATTATAGTCTGAGCAATGAGGGTTAAGGGCCTTGCTCAAGGGCCCAACAGCCCCAACATAGCGGTGAGGTTTGAACCAGCAACCTTCGGATTACTAGTCCAGTACCTTAACCACTAGGCTACAACTGGCCCCTACAGTCAGTGCGCTAGCACAGACCCAAATGCTCAGGTTTATACAGCCAGAATTCACCAGGGTAAAGAGTCTGTGACCAGGATGAGTGGGATCATCTGTAACAAAAATTACACCATGTTCTTTATCTTCTCCAAATCTTTCTGCTGTTGCATCGTGCTTTGCAGGGCTAAAGTTAAAGTTTGCAGATAGTGATGCCTGCGATCAGGATTAATTCAATCACCCCTTTGAAGCTCAATGTAAAATGGGTATGTGAATTCCTTAGTCGCCAAAGAAAATGGAAATGCTGCTAAGCCTTCTGTCAATGTTTCCTTTATGATAAACTCTCCAAAAAGTATTGTTTAGTTCACGCCATTGTTTCCTTTTTAAATTCATTTGCATTGGCTAACACTTCATTTGAATTAAGAGCAGAGTAAACACTCTGGTTTGCCAAAACAACACCTTCATACACCCTCAGTCCCCATGCTCCAAACGGGGTCTAAACTAGAACAGTGTGGTAGTTTTAACTTGTGGGAAAACCAAAATGTTTGAATATTATTTATATTATTTCTATATAAAAGGACGGAAATGTTTAATTTTACAATCCCAACGGATGGACTGACATGTAATTTTAAGAATTTAGCTATTTTGAATGATTCCCTTGACTACTCCCTTTAGCACCATGTTAACTCTTGTGAGTTTCGTTCACAGCAGAAAGGTTTGTGTGGGTGCTTTGTAACCATTAGGTAGTCTTTGATGTTGTATATGTTTTCGCAATTTAGTGATTGTAAAGAATTTCAAAGGCTTTTTTATTTTTCTTGCTATAGAAACATTTACAGCAGGTTGCACATTTATTCTAACCTCCACAAGTTTTTGCATTTTTGCACAATCTATTTTTATCTCTGCTGCTATAAAAAAAACTTTACCAACACCCCTGGGTAGCCGCTCTCTTTTAATTACTTGATTAGATTACAAAAATTTAGATTAGATTATACATTCTACACATCTTTTGTATTTATTAAACTGTTGTTTATCTGCACTATGTATTGTATAATTTGCACTTTTGTGTCCAGTGTTGCACCATGGTCCTGGAGGAATATGTACTAAATGCATCTGAAATGACAATAAAGACTCTTTGACTCAGACCCTATAGAGAAGTTTTGTGATTCTCTTTAATATTTAGGCCTGTCAGGATAAGCTTTAATATACATACATACCTACACTATTTGATTATTATGATTCATTGATAATGATTATGATTTACAATAGTGTTTCATTGATTTCTTCAATCCACCGTTCTGCATCAATTAAAATTTGTTTTATATTTTTGAGCTTGTTGATTACAAGTGTTGACTAATTACATCTGGTTATCGGTGTTTAATACCCAACTTGGGATCTTGTATTTATATAGTAGTTAGATGTAAACTAGTGTGTGGTTAGTATATGTTAGTTTACTATTTCCTGCTATATTATTACAGAAAACAACAGTTACTTCGATGTATTTTACAATAATCATGTATTTTACAATAAACAGAAGCATGATAGATACGTAGTAAAAAAAAATGACCCTTGGAATTTGGTGACCAGCCAAGGAGTGACACATCATCACCAAAGTCAATGTTTTGGTTACTATAATGAACCAGTTCAACTCGTTTAATGCATTCTGCTGATGAAGTGCTGCAGTATTCAGAAGTGCATGGATCAGTATAAACCGAAGCCTATAGTGATGTTAGTTACCGATTGCTACTCTGGGTCTGGTGATGCTGTTCATGTTGGCTTTCTGTTCTGCTCGAAGTAAAGATGAAAGAACAGCTCCCAGTCTCTCATCCAGCACTGAGTGGGGTGATCGGAGCCAGTAAGCACACAGCAACACCGCGACCGATAAAACTGTTCCATATTTCAGCCTCGATCTCGTCTCCAGCGCCATTACACACACACACACTCACACACACACACACCTACTACCGTGCAGCACCTAATCCAACCACCTCTGTCCAACTCCTCCAACAGACAACTCAACACAGCACAACACGCCGAGAATCCACACGTCACATCCGGTCCTAGAGTGCACGAGCGCCGTCAAAATAAAAGAGTAGCTAAACTCTTCCGTTACGTTATTGTAGTTTCTGAACAGTGTAAAAACTAAACACCAACAATCTTGCATTCGTCTCGAATTGTCCTAATCCTAAATTCTGCTTAGGATGCAAAACACTATAGACATGTAGACACTCAATCGCATATTTACTTTCATTTTCATAACACAAAGGTTTTCACAGCAGCGAACTGCGATAAGGATTAATAATGTTTAATACTGGGATTAATTTCATGGTCTGTATTATTGACAAAGGCGGCACAAGGGGTTAGTCGATAGCACTGTCGCTTTACAGCGAGAAGGTCCTGGGTTCGATCCAGGGAGCGATCTAGGTCCTTTATGTGATGAGTTCGCATGTTCTCCAGGTGTCCGCGTGGGTTTCTTCCGGACACTCCGGTTTCCTCCCACAGTCCAAAGCAACCAGGTTGATTGGAGACGCTGAATTGTCCTGTAAATACCTACGATGGACTGGTGCCCCACCCAGGTTGTTGCCTTGTGCCTTGCGCCCATTGAACATTAAATGAACTGAACTGAAATGATTATTGACAAAGTTTTTACACAAAATACCCTTACTGACTTATTTTTACTCAAATAAAGCTAAATATATAACACAACATATTTATTTATTTATTTATTTATTTGAAAAAAGATGATACAAATGATTTTAGGACATACGGTTTGTAGTAATTGATGAACATTGATTTGTGCATATAAAAATAGATAGACATTGAGGAATAAAATCATACGAACACTAACTGTTAGGCATTAATACATCAAATTATATGATTGTTTAATACATTTTTCACATTTATGTACTTCCATGGTCAGTATGTCATGGATATTTCAACGTCTTCTGATTGATGTTTTAAGACGGTCTTTGATTGGGGATATAAGGCATTTCATTTCAATTTTCTTTAAATAAATACACATACTCTTACATTTAATGTACACTAGTAATTGTAATGTGTTGTGCATTGTTTAACGTCATCTGTAAGAATTTGCAAAAGGTTTCTTAAATCTACTACTTGCACCATGTGAAGTATATATTCCAACTAGAAGACACTGACACACTAATTGGTGGGGAATGAACAGTATATTTTACCCAGCATAAATCGATGTTAGGAACACTGGCAACATCCAATTATCATATTTTAATAATACTATTTGAAAGTACCACAAGTACATGCAAGTTATATTGCATAGTTTTGTGAATAGGTTTCCTCTCTCAAGTCCAATGCTGTAAAAAGCACAGTATATTAGTGGTGATTCTTGTGAGGCCACCATGGTTTTATCCTAAATGCACTTTTCAGTTGCTGCACTTGTCAGCCAACAGCCTGCCCAAGACACTGCCAATCATGTCTGTAACAGTTCAGTTCATTGTCTTTAACCTTATCTTAATTAGGGTCAAGGAGGGGTGCTGGAGCCTATCACAGCTGTTCAATGTGCGCAAGGCACAAGGTAACAACCTGGATGGAGCGCCAGTCCATCGCAGGTACCTACAGAAAGTGTTAATTGTCTTTACACAAGATAAAGTTGTATTTTCTTTCAAGGTTATAACTACTGCATTCATTACTTAATTCTGACATTTTAATGTCTTCAAAACATTGTAATTGTCTGTGACATACATTAGTAAAACACAATGATGAAATTCTAATAGATGAGTTATTTTAAAAATGTGTTGGTTCTTTAAATAAATTAATAACTGAATGAAAGGACAATATGTCCTTAATTTGCTTTTTTCTTATTAATGTACATTTGTTGCTAACCTTTTCATCGAATCAGGCTTTTTATTCACAGATAATATCCATTATTCATCAACACTTAAATTCCAGATTACAAGAAACATACTGAAAAAAAATCATCATCTCAAAAGATAAATTAAATAGATAATGTGAAAATGTCATTGTTGTGTTAAGGGTCAAGCCGGATCATGGGTCCTCATAACTGATGCAATTATGATCTCTGCTGGCTGACTGATGCCGGTGGCACAGGTTTGTGGAATAATGCTGATCAGTATGTGGCTCTCAATGCACAGTGCTGTTTAACATATATGAAGTTGTCTTGTGCACATGAAAAATGCAGTCACAGCAAGATGGTCCTGGATTCAATTCACAGTTGTGGTGGTCTAGGCCTTTTCAGTGCGAAGTTTGCATGTTCTCCTCATGCTCTGTTCTTCTCCCATAGTCCAAAAGTCAGGTTCATTTGAGACACTAAATCATCATATAGGTACCTAACCACTAGGATGCATAAACTGGAGTTGTGTGGCATTAATTATCTGGTTCCACAAGGCACTGTTCACAATGAAGCGGTTATCAGTGTGAGATGTTGGCAAAGGACGTCCACGTCTATGCTTTTCTGTGACTCTCAGTGGCTGCTTCTGTCTGAGAACATCTTGTTTGAAGCCTCGCTACGGTGAGGTACTGTTCACCAATTGTTAGGTGTTGTATTGGTCTCATGATTACAAAATGTGAACAGCATGATGAGGAGGACTGTTTAGATACCAATTCTAATGGAACCAGGAAATATCAAAATATCTTATCATGGACCTGTTGTGAATTTTGTCTTTAACTTCCTAGTTAGAGAACAGTGCAAAAAGTGCTGAAACATTGAACAGTTTGTCATGTGCATTCAAAAGTGTACAGAAGGTCACATTAAGTTCACATATAAAGGTTAAATGGAATTTTAGGTTCATCCTGAAACTTCACCAGAAAGCCAAATATCCCTAAATCTTAGTGAGTCGTGTTTAACTGGAGTCTGTTAGAAACTTAGCCAGTGGGAAGCTGAAAAGCTGCAGAGCATTTTGGTACCGCCCACATGAGCAGGCCCCGCCCACTGGTTTGTTGTGCAGCGAAGCAGACGAGGACGCGCGAGGGTGTGAAGCTCGTTCAAGTGTACAGCTCCTCCTCCTCCAAACACACACACACACACACACACACACACACACACACAGAAAAGCAGAAACAAATCTCCTCACATTCAGTTCTACTGCTGCTACTAATGGATATCACTAAACACAGCAGTTTAAACCCTCAGCGGCGCCATTACACCCAGAACCACTGACCACTAACCTCTCCTGCTGACCAACAAATGGAGTTTTGAGTGTTTTAAATACGATGCGGGCAACATTTCTGTCATAATTTCTATGTGAGTATAACCTTGTATTGGAAAGCGAGTTAATAAAAGGTTGAAAAACAATAGCGGCGTGAAATTCTGAAAGAGAAGGCAGGAAAAGCATCTCCGTCTGAGGTAAGAACAAGTTTGTGTTTGCAGGCCGCTTTTCAAGCGCGCTTTTTACTCTCTCTCTCTCTTTCTTACTCTCGCTTTACATATCTATGGTACATTAGTGGAGTTTAATGCGGTAACGTCTACATATGAGAGGCAAATAAGCATGGCTCATAATGGCATTACTATCAAATCTCTAACCAAGTCGCTCAGTGTAATGGACACTCATTAGCTTCTTAAATCAGTCATGTGGAAGCGGCTTGATGATAAATCTTCTTTTTTCAGGAGTCCATGTGCTGGTGAAAGATAACACTTCATACAAAAAGACATTGAAGCTCTTTAGTCTGTTGTGTTATAGGTACCGGTGCAAAAATAATTCTCCAATGTACAACTTCCAGTGGATTATAACTACTGTAATTTAGCATCTATATAGCTGTTTCTGAAGAGTGATTGAGGCTGGACAAGCATGTGGTGAATGAATTGGATTTACTTATTTGCTGTGGTTGTAAAGTGGGCCCAATAAAATTTGTACTTAAGATTGAATGGGTGCTCTAGTTCTCTGGGTCCTATGAAGCTGGACTTTCTGCACCCATCCCAGGGTTAATTTGGATCAACATGAAGGAAGGCGTTGATGTCTAATGTTTAAGCGGGTAAATATTATGCTATTTTAGGTAATAATTAATTGTTGGATGGGAGCGGCATGGTGGTTCAGTAGGAAGCCCTGCCGCCTCGCAGAAAGAAGGCCCAGGGTTCAATTCCAAGGTGGGGTGGTCCGGGTCCTTCCTGTGTGGAGTTTGCATGTTCTCTCTGTGTCTGTGTTGGTTTCCGTCTACAGTATGGACATGTAATTGAGGTGAATTGGAGATAAACAAAAAGTTGTCAGAAAACCCAATAGTACATCTTCAGTTGACTTTCTGCTCTGAACTTCTTTACATGATATTGCATCAGGCTAAACAGTTTGTCAGCAAGTATAATACAATAATGCACCAGAGAACATCAAAATATCAGAATTATGGATTAACACATTCATATCTTTTATTATGACAATAAAATTGAATAATCTGGAATGGTTAGGGCTGGGCAATTGGTACCTATTTTTTATTATAAAACATTGATGATTACACATCACTTTACTACACATTCCTCAGTCCATTGAGGTACACTTGAGCAATTCATTTGGTTATCTTGACTGATTTAACCATTACATTACATGGAAAAATATGGGACAAAATGTTCGAAAATCTTAATTTTGTTTTTGCTTTTTGAATAAAAATCAACAGACTGAAAAGCAAACTCTGAGGGAACCTTGTTTTGCAAGAGCTACAGTCTTATTTTATAATTAAACTGCAAAAGGAGATATTTACATATGTTGATTTTCAGGGTAGAGATTGAAACAAGGTGTACACCATTTATTTAGACAATATTTATTGTGTGTGTGTGTGTTCTCGGGGTTAATTGCAGTGATGACCCTTTTTTTGCTGGGAACTCTAGATTGTGAAATGGGATTGTATTGATTACTCATCTATTGACTCTGTGGCATCATACAATAAATAAGAAAAATACACCAGTGCTAACTGATCTGAAATGTGATTGACCTTCTTGGCCATGTAACATGTTTTATCCCCAGGGTTTTTCTATTTGGTTTGAAGTTACCAGAAACACAATTTTACAGGAGTAATAAAACATCTTCAGCACCCATACCATATTTTTTTTCTCAGTTATTCAGGCAGAAGGTTGAAAGCAGCCGCTTGATTCTGCCTGCTTATTTAATGGCTGTAGCTCTAATTTTGCAAAAACTATTTTTTTTGTGTCTTCATGTCCTGTATTTTATTGATTAGTCTACTATGGTGTGACATTTAATTACTATATTTTTTTGGTTTTATTTTAATAGTTGTTGCTTTAGTAGAAAAGGGATGTTGTATAACTGGTAGAAATAAATATTAGATAGATCGGTTTTCTGACTTTTAAAAAACTATGTTGAATGGTAATAATAACACTATAAACTGCACCAAAAACAGTTACATCCATGTCCTGACCTTAAGTCCAGTAAAGCTTGTTTTCTTGCAATCTGTCCTTTCTGTCCTACATGCCTTAAACCCAAAACCAAAGCTAATTCCTAGTTAATATGTAGAGGTCAATTTATTGTTATGACTGAAATGTAATTGTTTTATATATGAATATGAAATATAATGCACTTTATATCACAGGAGGAGTGGTTTTCCTATTCGTTCTATATGAATAAAAAGCCCTCAAGCCTTATAATCGTAACAGAGAAATCAACATTAAACAGGTGCATGTTTAAAATATGGAAATCTAAGTATGGAATTAATTATTATGGAATCTCATCAAGAAATCTATCATTCCTACCATTCCTGGACATCAGTGAGGCTTTTAAATATTGTATGTGGTGGCCTCCCAAACGTTGTTCTATTATGTAGGCTTTAAAATCTTTTACATATCACCCTGAACAAATTCTGTTATAAAGCCTTTTAAAATAGAACATCAGTGAATGTATTTCTCCATGTTGAATTATATAAAAAAAAGTTTATCAACATGGATTGATTCAAACTGCATATTATATACAATTTATATAACATTAAAGGTTACCGTGAGTATGTGCTGTTCAGGTTTTTTTCTAAATCAAATGTGTTATGGACTTTGAATGAAATCTTTATTTGATATTTAACATTTGGTGGCTCTGCGTAGTACATATACAATTTCTGTTGAAATTAATGACAATCAATTCGTCAGTCGACCATGTCTTTAATTAATCCATCACTTGGTTTATTAATTTTATTAAAAAGTTAAGTTCCCACCAAACTGATTTTCAGCTATTTAATTACATCTGATTGTTTTAAGCATTGAAATGCTTTAATACATATTTAAAACGGGGCATCCTAAACAAAATCTACTACTTAAGTAAAGCAAACACAGTTACCAGGATTAGAGTTAGTTTTATTCAGACACGAAGATGTTTTGTGCAGGGTGGCTGGGAACTGAATGTTAATGTCTGAAACAATGCAACTCAAATGAGGTGCTCATGCACACACAGACTGAAACAAAATGCATAACCAAGCACCAACTGCTTGGCAGCAGTGTAACCGACAACACTATTAACTGCTTCCCTAGTGTTCCGGGTCCTGAATAATGAAACCCTCGCTGCACAGCCGCACTGTTATCAATTCTGTCATGTCCTACCTGGCAATTCAATTTGTGCAGAATGTACGGCGAGCTGTGACAAAATGTTTTGGATCGTAATTTTTCACAACTAAGTTTTAAGTTGCCGTTTAAACCTCTAGACACAGAAAAGTCTGGGTTTTCAGAAATTTGGCAGGCTGCTGGGAATCTAAAGCACAAACTTGCAAAAATCGTGTTTAAATAGTATGCTACCTCAACAAATAATTGATCAATAGATAATAACTTCTAGTATTAAGCAAAAGGTCTAAATGCATATAAAAGCTGTTCTGGATCTCTAGGGAACAGAATATACATGCTGTGTCTGCACATATTATTTTATACGGTGTGCTCACAATAATAGCCTCGCTATTAATGGAAATCTAAGCCACCGCTCTGTTTATGATATAGGATGTTATTTGGGATTTGATAGCGCACCTCAGCTCTGTGTAACCTGCTTTGGTGAGTTTTATGCTCTCAGTGATGTGACTTATTATTTTCATTTGTTCTGTATTCCCAATCTCGGTATTTCTGGCTTGACGTGCATTACCAAGATCAACGTCGTTAATTGATTACAACAGGCAGACTAGTCAAACTGAATCGTTCTATAATTAATACAATGATTTTGTGCAGTGATTTTAATTGGCAGATAGTTCTTGCAGCCCTACATGCAGGTGTTGAAGTGAGATTTGGGAATGTGACGACACCGGGCTCAGCTGCATACGTTCAGCATAACTTGGACACAATTGAATGGTCAAAAAAAAATACACATTCGTTGTTCTAAATGAAAAGAAATTAAAAGATAACGGTTGTTATGGTAGCAGACTGGGTTTTTATAAGTTTTCTGTTTCATTTAACAGACTTTTGTACAAGTCAGTGTATTCTATTGGTAGCAGTCTGTACAGACTTTTAATAATCTGTCTTAACTTGTACCTACTTCAAGTCAATGGAGTTTACAAGAGCTACACTTAAGTCTAGGAACTTTTTAGTACTTTTGGTGAATTTATCAACAGTAAAAACATATGTGTCATTATCACAAAATTGAAATGAAATTGTAAAACAAATCCAACATTATATACATAAATGAATAATACAAATAAAGAAAGTGTCCTCACATAATTAAATCTTGGTGGAAAATGTCAACAGTGACAAATTGGCCGGGGTGGGACTTGAACAGGCAACATTCTGATTCGTCTTGTTCACACTATGCGATTTTAGGCCTGATTTTGGCTTGGTGACTAGTCGCCTATTTATTTACTGGCTCAGGAGCAACTGGGCATTCACTCTGCCATCAAAACAGGACGAGTGATCAGGGACTGAAGTCAGATTTTAATTACTTGAATATCTCCTGACTGGCAATCAGTGAGGTGTCGAACAACCAATGAGAACGCAAGTTACAGGGTGAGGGGTGTAATCGAGTTCATTTCAGAATATGTTTAACAGTAGTTCAGACCTTTTCCGATACAAAACATAACACTGATGTTGCATTGCACAAATATATCCATATCCATGCAGGCCACAAAGCCAAATCCACTCCGATCCATTCATTGTTCACAGACTCACTACATGTTAATGTGCAGTTTTGGACTTGTTCTCATCAAACCTCTCTCTTTTTTGGCATTTGTTTTTGTGAAACACCGTCGTTCGGGAGAGCAGAGAAGCGTGTATGGTGAAAGCCACACCTACTGGAAAGTCTCCTGATTACAAGAGGCCCAGCTGTGTGAACTGTACAGCGACCTGACATTTTGGAAAGTCATGTACTGTGAACTTGGCATAAGCCACAATCCTCCTGAGGTTATAACAATGAGACGTTTAAACTTCCTGAATTTGTTCAAAAGATTTATAAATGTATCATTTAGCTGATCAACTCGAGAAGTCCTGGATTAAGTAAATAGATTACACGGTGTGCTCAGATTTGTTATTTTTATAATCTGCGGAGTAGACAGCTTCATGCCTGTGAAGTATTTGTACTGCTGTAGGTTTCTGTGTTATTCACAATATCTCATGAGTAACACAAGGTAAAGAAGACATGACCTTGATTTTAAACCCCCCCATCCCCCGTCCTCGTCCGATAAGAGAACGCCTCTTTTTTTGCCATCCCCGGGGCACTAACTCATCACACGAGCGCAGTACACTGGCCATAGCACGAAGATGGACATAAATTATGGCTTAGTTAGGAGAATGTAAACACAGGCACTTGAATATTTATGATTTCCTCTTCGGAAGGTTGGTGGGGGAGGGCGGCATGATAGACTTGCTTTTTTGGGGGGCTGTTTGAATTCTAAATTTGAGTAAAACAGATTATCAGGAGCTGAATGTTTTTTTAGGGATTTCATGCAGGAGGCACTTGATATTCTGTAGATTCTTTTCAGTTACTGAAAAGCTTATTTAGCACTACAAGCTGCTTGTATTCAGATCATTTAGCAATGTGCTTTTTATTGAGCTGAGGTTGAGTGGAGGAGGTATTTTACAAGTGTATAAGTATCATCATTGGTGTAATTTATCGGATTCATCATGTGCATTATATACATATTAATTTATCATTATTCTCTAGTCTTTTAACCTCAATGTTTGGGAAGTTGTAAAAATAAACAGTGTAATGTTTTTTTTAAATATTTCTCTCCAGTGCAGTAATTGGCTTGAAATTACCATTTGGCATCAGGATAAATGAAAACGTGTGGCTCTGTACAAATGTCTTAACGGCTCAGATTTTTGCTCCTTAGCTTGCAGTAGGATGAATCTGGGGTTACAGAGTTAAATATCTCTGATAACTCTGACACAGAAAATGAAGCAGCCGGAGCCAACAGCCCCCTACATGTAGGAGACAGATGGAGATTCTTAGTGCCATGCTGGCTCCATTCAGCGAAGGAGGGGTCGAAAAAGCACAGTGTAAATCACAGGAGGCTCAGGAGAAGCAACATGTCTTTTGTGGCTCATATTCAAGCCCTCCATAATGGCGTTCTTTCTCCCTGCTGTCAGTCTCTCTGAGCTTCTGTCTGTTCTTTTAAATTGTGTTTTTCATTAAAATTCCAGAGATGACTGTCTCTGCCAAATTCCTGTTATGTACAAATACACCATTTATTAAGGATCTAGATTTGAGTCACAGCAGTCTTGGGCTTGCAGTCAGTCCTTCTGGTTGCTGGCTGCATTCCAGACAGCGGGGTGTCTGCATGTTTGCATGGTCAACAAAAGGACTGAAAAATGTAGCCTTTTCTGATCACTTAGGTAAGTGACATTCTGAATGTTAAAAAGGTTCTAAACAGTAGCCATGTGGACATAATCCATTACTAATAATAAGAATGGGATATTATAACAGTAATAGTTCTATAAAGGACATTTGAATACAATTTCTATATGATTTAACAAGTTTGGTAATGCTTTAAATAATCTGGGATGCATTTCCCAAAATGTTCATAACACTAAGTACTTCGTAACTTTGTACTTAAGAACATTCTTAAATTCCCGAGTTTTTTTTTGAGTGTTCTTTATGAATCCTACAATGTGATTTCCTGGATTTTTACCCTCATTTTGTCTCTAATAGTTGAAGTGTACCTATGATGAAAGTTACAGACCTCTCTCATCTTTCTAAATAGGAGAACTTGCACAATCAGTTGCTGACTAAATACATCTTTGCCCCACTGTATACGTAGAGTAGGAATTAGTTTATGTATACAACTGTTGAATGTTAGTCAAGCTTAAACACACTTACACACTATGTAAGTAAATTTATGTACATCACATGTTTTTAATGCAAACATTAATGAAATAAAGTAAATGCTTGTTCAGAGAGCAGTATACCTGGCACATAAAGGGATGCCACTTATTAGCTCAAAGTTTGAACCATTTGGGAGTTGCTTGGCCATGATGTCCTGTGACACAGGTGGAGCCATCTGACTGGGCTGAGTTGAAGAAGGACTGCTGCGAAGTGAAGGTTGCACAGGGGATGTAGGGATAGATTAGACTTTTAAACCCAAATATATCTAGCACCCCGACTTTCCTTCAGTCGACATTGGGCCTAGTATACTCAGTGTTACTTCCTCTTCCACAGTAAAGCCTGTTGTAGATAATTGAACTGCATTTTTTTGGAAACTTTTTGAAGATCCCTTGTAGATATTTGCAACAACCTGCATTATATTCCCCTCTATTATGTAGTTCTGCTCTAAAATTTTGCATACCTAAAAAAGTGAAGCTGAATATTTCTTCCTGCAAATGCTCTTGATGAAAATGCAAAATGAACACACAAACAAAGAGAGCTTTTTTTATTAAGTGTAGGCTGTTTTAGTTTGGGGCAATGTTATGTTAATTCTTGTGGTTTTGGAATGCAATGTCCAACAAGCTAATATTGGTATGATGTTTTGGTGTTAAATACTCTTGGTGGTAAAGTATGTGCCTGGGAATTCCAGTGAAATTGTTCTTTTGAGATGACTCAGCATGATGCTTCTGGTATGCTTTAAAAAACAAGGCCTGGTGAATTTCTGTATAATTACTGACCAATAGTGCTTGGTGAAAGTCTTTGCAGAACTATTTGTATGATGGACAGAAAGACAACAAAAACCGTGTTAGAATAGAGAAACAGACATAATTAATTGAAATACATCACCCATTTAATAATAATTGCCATTGATGATGCATTTCATGATATGTAAACATGAAACTAAATATTTATTTATCTCATTCTGCCTAACTTTACCCATAATCATTCTCACAAACACTATTACCAGTGCTCCATGACAGAAACCCTGCTTGGCTTTTAATGCCAGTTTGCACCAGTCTATCTCGTGCCATTTCTTTTAATGTTGGCAATTAAGTAACAGTAACTAAGTAATGGTTCGGATTGATCTACTGTAGTCCTACATTTCTGTATGTAGACCCTATTCTGAACAGCACCTCCTTTGATAAATGATGCTTCTGGGTTTGATTAGTGCACCTATGCATTTTCTGTAGAACTGAAACCATAGAAGAGGATCAGGAAATGGAACTGTATCAGACATGCATACGTGATACAGGTTTTTTCAAGTTTTTTCTCCTTAAAATGACAAGATTAGAATGAATTTGGAATCTAATCTGTGTGGTTTCATTTTTCACCGTAAAAGGAATTAAGTGCTTAGAGTTCTGGATGTCACTAGGAGGTTGTGTAGTCTCATACTGACTTGGCTAACAAGCCTCGTCTTTAATTTACATATTTAGTGTTGCCTGACGGATGTATTTGTTGTTCTAGTTGTATTCAAATACTTAATGCTTAGTTTCATCATTACAATAGTTCCCTTAATTAAACACTTTCATTGAATACATTGATTGCTGTCCACAGGGGATCAGCTAACCATTAACAATAAATACTGTGATACTGACTAGTGCAATATATCAGTAGTCCTTTGCTGCATGTTCTGAGGTGTGTGAACTGTAGCCACTTGCCCCTTTTTACACTGATGAGTCCTGTTCTTACATGGTTATTGAACACAATATGCTACCTGTGTGTTTCCGCTGCTTGTGTAAACTTCTAGACAAGGCGGTTTGAGTGGTTGTTGCAAAGAGGTGATTTTTCTAATGATACCTTGTAAGAAGACTGATTGAGCTTCTGGAGAGTCTGTCGCCCTTCTAACCCTTCATAGAAGGGGAATCAAATTTAGGGATAGATAAATCATTTGAAAATATGTTATCAATGAAATAATTGTGTAATAAATAAAAAGCCTATAAACTGCTTCTTTATTTGTGTGAGAGCGGTACTAACGAATCAGTAGTACACGCTTACATTCTCATTCTGAGGAGATTCTGAAGGGCTCTGTAATGGAAATCTATAAGCAAACAGGAAAACTGACCAATTAGATGTAAGATGTATTTGTTTTGTTGGTGTGGGCATGGGTGTGTGGGTGTACAGAAGGGGTAGGTACTGAAGCCACTATTGTCAAGTAATATGGTAATATGCATCAAGATAAAATCTTCTCAATTGGACTGAGGACTGGGAAACATGAGTGCCAATCAATGCTTTTGTCATCAAGGAACTGCATACACACTTGAGACCAGGGCATTGTCCAGCAACAGGAGGAGTTCAGGGTACCAGCATGGTCTGAGGATTGCTTCTAGGATCTTATCCTGGAATCTACCAGTAGGGTGCTAAGTTTGGTTGGAAATCATGTGGAGGTTGGTGCAACCCTTCAAGGGTGTTCCAGACTGTCACTGACCCATCATCATCATAAACTTTATTTAAGAAATGAATGTCACAGAGATATTTATAGCGTTGCTTGTTCTAGATTCAGTGTTTAAGCAGGTTTGTTACTGTATGAAAAGGTTTGTCGTTCTATCTGATGAGATGGAAAAACTTCCTCAACTGTCAACATTTTTTCAAAGCTAAATGTAAACCGGGTTTATGTCCATATTATCAAATGAAAGTGCTCCATATTAATTTAAGTGCAGTATGTTTCTGGCAGTGCGTACACAAAACAAATAAATTTATTTTTCATCTCATTAAGTCCTATGTACAGTAAATTCCCATTTCTGTCTGATCTGCAAAGGTTTTTGGCCTCTTATAAA
Source organism: Microcambeva bendego (assembly GCA_034509265.1). NCBI lineage: Eukaryota > Metazoa > Chordata > Actinopteri > Siluriformes > Trichomycteridae > Microcambeva > Microcambeva bendego. Next base: position 13,494,437 of record JAYDZG010000011.1, read on the forward strand.
TGCCACTATGCCTCCCAACAAAACAATAAATGTTAAGGTTTTGCATTACCTATAGCTGAAACCATTAGTGAATTAGTTCTGTAATGCTGATTTTTCTCTGATCATAATGTAGCGTAATCTAGGAATAACCTGCATTGTGCATAAAGATCATCAAGAAATGTTTCACTTAGCTTTTATAGCAAATGTTTTGTCTTCAAAACATGTTTTGTTATATTTCTTAAAATACTCTTAACATCCTGATGGCAGCCAGTAAGTTTAAAGATCTGATGCCACAAAGAAAGATTTGTTGTAGAATATATGCTGAAACATCATGTCTAATCATTTCGTTTGGACCAAATGCTCAAAATTCCAAGTTCCACGCCCTCACAGTGGAACTGCAAGTGTGCCGGGGCTTTGGAAGGAGGGGTTGAAGGTATGGGGTGGGACTTTTTAGTAGGATTTCATTTCAACCCCACCCACACTGACTCTCTTTCTACAAAATCACCTACCCCAGCTTTAAATTAGGTGGGAAATGCTAAAGTGTTCGATGGTGTGCATGCATTGATGAGCACAAATCTTTGTAAAGTGCTTGCAGTGCTTGCAGATCATTTTGACTCCCCACATGTTGAAGATGGTGCGTGAGACGATGGCATTTCAAATGTTCGCTGAATAAAACCCTGTATGGCTCTAATAAATGCTCTGACATAGTAGCATTGCCGGCTCATTCA
>JAYDZG010000011.1:13587536-13599375 GCA_034509265.1 Microcambeva bendego
CTCTCTCTCTCTCTCTCTCTCTCTCTCTCTCATAAAGACACAAAGGCTAAAGGACTGCTCAGTACTGAGCAATATCCCGGCATTTAAAGACAGGGGACACACTCACAGGCCCTGCACAGCCACAGCTCACCACACCCCAGCTCAGCATTCCTCTTACTGCCTCCAGTTTCTCTCACAAACATTTCTTACTTTAATCAAAGTTACTTCTTCACACATGTATTCCTTTGGTCCAGGCATTTAAACTCGAACGAAGCTTCACCAGACAGTTGCGATTTTATATTGGCATTGACTATAAAGTTGCCAATTGCACCACTTAACACAAAAGCTTACATCTGCAATGCAGTGTCTATTTCTGGCAGAAATCACATTGAAGAAAGCAAGTTCATTCTCTGTCTCGCTCTCAGGTATTTCTTTAGCATTCTAACACACTCACTTTTACTTCACTGTGTAACAGGTCTTGCTTTACTTGTAATGAAAGAACGTTTAGGTTAACTTTGGAATCTCTAAAGTATTAAAGGCTGAATCGGACTTCATAGAAACTGATTCAGGAATCATTTAGCTAGTGAAACAAGCTCTGTATTGATTTTGACAACGTGAGCACCAAATGTTAGTGAGTGTAAAACTACTGGACACATCAGGGCATCATCTCAAGCTGCTTATAACTGTATCTCATCAACTAACATGTCATCTTGGGGAACAAACTACAGCTCAATGATTACTAATGTATCTTGAACTTATTCCAAGGCACATAAAAAGTCATCCCCTTAAAGGCTAAGCACCAGCTAATATGAAGGGGTCAAACACATAAATTCAGTGGGATTAGAGTTCCTAACTCGTGTTTATCGAAGATCAGAAAACATTTTATTTTTAACAAATTGATGAAATATGGCTTTAAAGATTGTTGTCTTGCCCCGCCTAAGCTGTTCGGACAATGTCATAGGCGTCATACATGTGATGTAGATGGTCGACAACAACTCTAGAAGTTGCACTGTAGGTAATACAAAATATTATTTTGATAATTATAGAACCACGGTTTTCAGTTTATTGAATAACAAAAGTTATTACCAGTAAGAATTCCCAATTCTGATGACTGGGTCTGGTTGCTCATTGCTTTCAGGTGCAGTTTCTTCTATATCTTCTCTATCTGGCTTTGATATCCAGTCACCCCAACTTTTACTTTAGATTAATCCTCTTCATCAAATTCAGAATTTCCATAACAAGCTCGAGTTTTTCAATCAATTTAATTTAAAATGTCATTTTAAAGCAAATTAGGCATGTTAATTTTATGTTAATTAATGTTTCTCTATTTCCGGTAGCTCCAATAATGTGAATTCTTCAAAGAGGAGTATTAGGTGGTGCTTAGCCTCTAAACAAAAATGCCAGACTGTACGACGAAGCAGAGGCTCTAAAATCCTTCAAAAAAATCATGTTGTAGTAAACCAAAAAAATTCCAGACATGTTATTTTTTGGACATTTTGGAGGCCTGTGTGATGAAGCATGAAGCAGCGTTTACATGATTATCGATTGTAATCATTATATTGGTAAATAAAAAGAACCGAGTTTGAGAGACATAAAAGAGTGCGATAGAGGAGTAGTAGACTGTGTAAGCTTGGTTCTTACAGTACAAATCTGCTTCGACGCAACAGCATGCAATTAACCGCCCAGAATAGATCAACTGCACTGAAGCTACATCTGTGTGTCTGTGTGCCTCAACATAATCTCTAAATGAAAGATCTTGGCACAGAAAGGCTGATCCATCTTCTATTATGGAGATCCCTACAATCTCAGCAGATTCAGATGATCCACATTACAATAAAGTTCTAGTGTATAATTATGTTAATGCAGCCAACAACCAGGACAATACTACACCCAATCCATCGGTCAGGAGAAAAAGACCAGTGTTTGTGAAGTCCGAGTAAAGTTTATATGTAACTTTTATTTATCTTGGGTGATCAGAACCACCTTTAAGTCTTACCTGTGGACATAATGAAGTTGATGCACAGAGTCAATAGCCAGCACCATCTCAGCCAGATAGAATCGGCTCATGTCTTCAGGCAAGCGGTCTTCAAACTTACTCAGCAATGTCAGAAGATCACCGCCCACATAGTAATCCATTACCAGATACTGAAAGAATAAGGCAGGCCAGGAGCCATATTATTTTACAGTGTCTGACTATTAAAATTAACACCCATTGTTCATGTTACTAAGTAACCTCTGCTCGTTTATTACTCTAACCTGCTCTGATCTGCAGGAATGGCTTAAAAATCTTAGAGAGGGAGAGAGACAGGTCTTAGTAGGATTTAGTGACATTTTAACTTCAGTATTTGTATTATTAGGGGAATATGATTTTTGTCAGATGGAGTACAGTGAGAATGGCTGAAACTCGGATGTTTAAGATGTGTGCACTGGTATGCAAGTAATGTGCATCGAGTTACAAAACATCGTTGGGTTTTTGAGAACATTGAGTAACAAGACAATAGCTTTTTTACTGTCAAGCCTATTTATGCTTAAGGCTTAGACACAATCCAGAATATTTGCATTATACATGGAATCCAGGCCACATTTGCTCAGGCACCTTTAAAAACCGGACTTTTGCAAATATCTACACAAATTACATCAGCACATTTATCTAGGTTTGCATTGGGCATGGCTCTGGTGAGAAACATTATTGTTTTTTTATTGTCAGTCATTAAGTTAATGGTTTGTTATAATTAGAGTAACAATGCTTATTTGTGCAAAGCTTTAAACCGCATATGCATACCAACTAACAAACAAAGTTATGTTTGACTTTGACGCATCCAATTAACAAAAAATAACATCCATATCTAATATTGAAAATTATTGAAAGTTATTCTGTTGGGTTCCTTTAGATTTACTCAAAAGGACTCCATTTAAATGACATTTAGCAGACGCTTTTAACCTAAGCATTTATTAGCTATGATCCAACCTTCTGGTCGAGTACGTATCTATTGAGCAAACACTAAACCAATGCAATTTATTGTTCTTTTAATATTAAAATAGTCAATTATATATAGTCAATTTCTCTTTCCCTGCTAATCATGTCTGCCAATCAGTGTACTCACACAGTGTTTGAAGACCCACATAGCCCGATCACCCTACCTCTATGCAATAAATCACTGACTGCTGCAGGCACTGCTGATTATGCCCACTAAACGGTGCACGGCCGACGGGCGACAGTGCCAAGAGTTTAGAATCTCAGTGCTGATGTGTTAGCAGAATATCCTGCTGCACCATCTGGGTGCCCAAAATGCAATTTCATTATTTCTGTTTTATTTTAAATTAATAAATGTATTTTGCCATTATTTTTTTCATTCAACGCACATACGCTTTACAAGATGTCTGCATCATCAGCGCAGTGATATTCCTGTCAGACTGTCCTTTTCTTACTAGTTTCCCCAACTGTCAGAAAACAGAGTTGTGCATTAACTTGTATTGTTTAAAAAAAGATAATACAACATTAAAATGGTTTCCATAATGAAACAGTCCAGAACATAACTCTACTTCACCTTTAAATCCCTGAAGTCCAGATTATAGTACTGATTGAAATCAAATACAGCCCAGAACCAGAGCAGGATTGAACTAGAACGACCATGCTGTGTATGCAGCCCCTGTTCTTACGCCAAGGTGTTAACAAAAGCGGCAAATGCTTTAACAAACATTGTTGTAAAATGCTTCGCTTGTCAACTCACCAAAAAGTTATCATCCTGAAAGGCGTAGTGTAGTGTTGTGATCCACTGACTGTCCCCATTCACCAGAACATCTCGCTCCTCTCGGAAACAAGCAGTCTAAAAACAAACCAAAGTATACAGAGGCATCATTTCTGGAGAAAACCATGTGATCACATTATACTCAGCAAACAGCTGTAATCATTTTTACCTCGGCTCTTTTTAGCATCTCCCATTTATTAAGGATCTTCATGGCAAACACCTTGTCTGAATTCTTCACTTTAACGACTGCGACCTGGAATATCCAGAGAACAAAATCTCAACATCGAGTTTATTTAGCTTGTTTTGAAGAGAGTATTTTTCATCTCAAGAGAGACTCTGTAGAAAGAAAATTTGCCTTTCTGTCAGTTTATTGAGAAAGAAAACTCCAAAAAAGCATCAGACAAGCAAAGTCAGAACGTAATGCTCTACTGCTTTAGATTTCCAGAGGCATTCCAGTCCACAAATGATTTAAGCTTTAAATTTTGAGGAAAAAAATAAAAGATTTAAAATAAGTCTTATACTTAAAAATTACAAGAGGGAATTTAATTGTGGTTCACAGCTGGAGAATCCGTATTGGGGAATGGGACTTGACCTAAAGTTACTCCAAACAGACTTTTAGATGTGGTTGTGAAAACAACACCAGATAAATCAAAGCACATAAGTAAGAACAAATCCATGTAGGGGGGGTTTAACAAGATTAAAACTTGGTTTAATAAAACAGTAAACTGCTAATGAAGCTGTATCATTTCAAGCTCAAATACATGTTAATGTGGAGTACAAACGTCTAGCTCAGATTTTTTTTGTTTAAACGATTAATTATTGTTATCCAAAGCGACTTAAGGCACAGTTACAGAATACAGTTTGAGCAATGAGGGTTAAGGGTCTTGCTAAAGGGCCCAACAACGGCAACCTGGCTGTGGTGAGGTTTGAACCAGCATCCTTCAGATTACTAATCTAGTACTCTGCGCCAGAATTAATTTTCAATTAGAATTACAGCCTGAATAGAATTTGAAAACATCATAGACACACATATGATGTGTCAAACGGGAAAGCATGTGACAAACCTAGTGCGTAAACATTTTCAGCAAAACTAGCATTTAGGTTGCCTTCTTTATTAGAGAACAAGAAGGCAAACCTAGGGAGAGAGAAATTATTATGCTAGCCACTGGACTGTTGGCAAACTCATACCGAACATATGGATTGTCAAGTCCTTTAAAAAAACAGTTTTGAGGCACTGGTTAGAATTAGCTTTCACTTCTCATATCCTATGCAGCATCTATATGTAAAGAGAACAGTTTCTCCAATTCACTGCTAGGTTACTGCTGTTGGGCCCTTGAGCAAGGCCCTTAACCCTCATTGCTCAGACTGTACTGTAAATGTCCTGTAAGTAACTTTGGATAGAGGCATCTGCTAAATACTGAAACTGTGTGTTCAGTTCAGTTCATTTTCTTTAACCCCTTTTCCTTATTAGGGTTGGGTATGGGCAACGGGCGCAAGGCACATGGTAACACCCTGGATGGGTCTCCAATCAACCTGGTAGCATGTCTTTGGACTGTGGGAGGAAATCGGAGTACCCAGAGTAAACCCACACAGACACAGGGAGAACATGCAAACTCCGCACAGAAAGGACCCCACCCAGGGATCGAACCCAGGACCTTCTTGCTGTGAGGTTACAGTGCTACCCACTAAACCATCCTGGCGTCCTGAAACTGTATGGGGTGGACAAAATATTATTATTATATCAAGTGACATCATAACTATTACAGAGCGCTCATACAGAGTAAAGCGGTAGTTTAATCTTAGATCTTACAGAACATGCCAGAATATTTTATTTCATTAGAGTCCACGAGTCACACTGAGTGTTATATGCCTTACACCAATTTAGTTAACGATATTGTCCAAGCATAGCTGCCATAAAAAAGGCTAGTGTTAAAGCACTCTGTTTCAGTACACACCCTCAAAAACAGTCGTTATGAAAAAATGATACCACACTAACAGCCCATACGGCAAATACTGAATAAAGTGAAAAAGAAAATGTATTATACCAACCAGCCTGACCATAGAGCCCGAGACAGATCAATTACATTTCTAGATCAAAAAAGGTGTGCTTACCTCCCCGAATGCTCCCCGGCCAATTACTTTAAGAATTTCAAAGTCCTCCTTATGTAGGCGTATCTGCTTTACTTTAGATGTAAAAGGTTTAGCTAGAATGAGACAAAATGATTAACATGCAGTTAAATATAAAAAGATGAACATATCTGCGACATATAAAATGAGCAATAATTAATAACAGTCTTAAGTAATTTCAGGCAAAAGGTAAGATAATTACTTTTCACTAAATTCAAATTAGGTAAATCAAATATGATATTGGGTGTGACAAACACCTGAACTAATACTTTTGGTCAAGTATTAAAATAATTAAAAATTATGAGTAAAAGCCAGAACACATGAAACAATTACCAGGAGCTGTGCATCCAGATACGATTGCTCTGGGGAACTTTCAAACTACTGTTACTGTTTCCTGTTTGGCACAAAACTTTGAATTTACCAGGTAGGTTCACATTTACTATTAAACCACAGAGGCAACATTTAATGAGATACCTGGCAAACAGAACGAACATATTTTAATTGGGTTAGTGATAACTAATGCTTCTTGTCAGAATCAGATTTGCTGCACAGGAGTAGTTTCAACTATCTACTGTCCTTCCTTAACTTCATTTCAAGTGCACACTTGTTTGACATGTCAATCTACGGTGGTATGTCACAGGAGCAAGGAAATAATTAATAATGCAGGAGAAATGACTTTAATGCAGTCGGAGGTTTAAAAACAAATCAAATCAATATGGCTAGCTACAAATATATCTGTAAATATTAAATTATATTATTTTACTTTTTAAGAAAACACTTAAATATGAAACTGCACTGTGAATTACATTTAAACATATTTCCATCTTAAAGTTGCCATCCATAAAGAAATCATATAAAGACAAAGAGACATGGAAACGGTAAAGCTACTTTCACAGAGGGTAAAAATACAAATGACCACAGAGTGACCAATACAAATGTTACAAAATTTAGTAGAGAAGTCTGTAAATAGTTAAATAGTTACTCATTTTTATGTCATGGAATCACAACATACAATTGTGTTTACCAGCCATAGCCTAGAGGTTAGGGTACAGGACTAGTAATCCAAAGGATGCCAGTTCAAATCTCACCACTGTTAGGTTGCTGTTGTTACTGAGGAATGCCCTTAGCCCTCATTGCTCAGTCTGTATACTGTAACTGTACTGTAAGTCACTTTGGATAAAGGCATCTGATAAATGTTGAAATGTAAATAAAGATCATTACTTTGCTGGACAAAAATATGACATCCCCTAATTACTAAGTAGAGTTGGTCATTTTAATTTAAGAATCCCACACATAATTTGCCTTCTTGGAATTCACCTAGTATAACCCTTTTCACAATCAGCAATTGTGTGATGACCCAAATATGTAAGTCATTTATTTTTTTTGCTGGAATTATGCATTTTTAAAACACAATTACAAATTGTAATTGTTGCAAGACATCAAGTGATTCGTTCAGACCTACAGCTTCATAACGAACTACTGTCTTTTAAACTCAAAATAAAGCATCATCTACATCTAGTTTATCATGATAGTCAAGACCGTAATACCAAATCTAGCGAACAGATGGGCTGCATGTTTCAGCCTGTACAAGGACACTCCTTAATTTTAGGCTATAAGTTAATGGTGCTTTGAGAAATAACCAACAGATTTGAAACCCACATTTTTGTTATCAAGTGGTACACAGAGCAACATCACAGTATTTGTTATGCTGACCAGATAAATAAAAGAAGCAACAGTCCAAAAAAACCAACTCTTGTACATAGTAACAATGCATCAAATTGATCCACTGGAATATTATCATTTTATAGACTGACAAGACCTACATTATCTGGCTACTTATCTACAGTCTACTTGTGAGTTGTACAGTCCACTAAACTAATCCTGTTTAGATATTTGTACTCATTTTTGAGCAACTCTGTGCTGACAGGCCATCTGGAGCATTTAGTTCTCTCATCACTTTAAGAAAATCAATTACATTAGTGTGCTCCTTTAAACATCTCAAGCATCCGTAATACATGTAGTCTGATGAATTAGCCATCGATTGAGTATCTTTAAACATAAACACAAGCAATTCCAATATAATCAACAACGAACTTACCCCAGTCCAGAAACTCTGTTACATATTTCTCCCGGCGAAGGGGTGAGTTATTGCACTCATCATAGAGACAGATGAGGACATCCAAAAGCGTCTCGATGCTGAAACACTGTCCACTGGACTGGACAGGGCCATCCAGGAACATCTTCTCAAGCTTTCTCAAACGAACTTCGCCCGACATGATTCAAACGAATTCGTGATCCCTGTTTTAAACGAAATTTAGCTGAACAGACTTAAAACGTTCATTAAAAATGATGGTCGTTGATGGCGTTATCTACACGGCTAGCTACGTCCCATGATTAAAGTACTCATGATTCCATCCATGCACATTCCCAAATCCTTAATGTAATTTTTAAAACAGTTTCAATCAACATTAGATTCGTTTTATTTTAAAGTTAATACGTTTACAACATTGTTGCTTTTGACCGTTTAAATAAAGACGTGCAAGTAGGCACAATACGATTATTTATAAACAAATGAGACCAACTGAACGTAGAGCGTGTAAAATGAAGTCGCGTTACAAAGAACTTGAATTGAGCGATGTAAACACGCTTCGGCGATTAAAACACCCTGGCTTGTTAGGGTAGAAGGGGTTGTAAAAATAAAATAAAAATGATAATAAAAAACAAAAAGAATTAAAATCGAGGTGATGACAACCCAGCTAATGTTAGCAAACCCTGCAGTGTCCGATGCTAAGTAGCTAACTCGTAAACTAAACACTCGCTGACTAAATAAAACCTTGCTACGGCGCCGTAGGTCACTACACCGCCGCCACTATTTGTTTTAACTACATTCACAACAACTTTGGCGAACAACAGAACAACACCGAAACGATTTATTAGCTATCTACTGACTCCAGAAGACAAGTTATTTAGCAAATAGCACGACAATCCGTGTTAGCTAAGCCAAGTTGACACAACTTCAAAAAATCCAGCCGCCTCTTTGTGACAGACAGAACACACAGTCCGTAATACTGATGAATTTATAAACACGTTCTTTCCATAGTTAAATGTCACCGGAACCAATGTTAATTATAGTGCATGCGTATCGTTGCGCTTTAGGAGAGGAAAGTTCCCCAAATCCCAGCCTCTCCCCTCCGCGACCTCCGCCAACCCAGCAGCCGTCCTACTGTATTCAGGGAATGCTGCAGCAGCAGGAAAAGGTTCAATTCCAATCCACTCGCTTTTGGATAACGTAGCGCACTACGTAACCAGTGAACATCGTGTCTGGTGTAGTGCACTTGTCTAGGCTGAACAGGGTTTTTTAGATAAAACCAAAATAGAATTCCACACCAACATGGCGACAAAGGCACAACAGCTGTTTTGTTTATGAGGAAATTTAGAGATGCTTAAAGTGGGTACTTGTTTTAATCATTTTGATTTATGGTTAATAAATAAGGACTCGTTCTATATGCCAGTTAATTTGTTATTCAAGCACATAAAGCATTTAAACTATTTTCACTATTTTCTGTCGCTGCCAAGGTACGACACAGATGGCTAATACAATAAAACGACCACAACAAAGTGACCTGAAAAGAGCACAGGGTAATCATGGGGTTCTGAAACTTTACTCGAAGTACAGAATTGTAAATGTTATGGCCACGTCGTATTGTCAAAAAAATAAATAAACACTAAATAAACCAAGTTCCATATGTAATCCATATGTGCATGGAAGCATGTAAATGTAGTCATTTAAAATGACTCAAAAGTCATTCGTTCAGCATAGGCAGTGACATAAAGCGAGAATCGAACCCGTGTACTGTGTGGTCCATATTTGAAAAAAAAATAACACTTGGGGCATAGCGAGAACATGCCAAATAATCTTTAAATGCAAACACCCAGATCCTCAAAAAATAAAATATTAATAAGAAATAGTATTCCACGTTAACACGCTGCCAAGCATGTACAACTTTTCTCGGTACAAAATATTCTTTAAATTCAGTGTAATAGCGTCACCTGCTGGGTACATTTTGAATCGTTTTTTTATTTAAGTGGCACTCACATCTTTGATTACAAACAAATGTGTTTATTTAGTTGGCGACAATCCTATTTACAGTGAAAAAGGTAATAAACACGTATATGTTTAACCAGAAGTTAAATTTTGGGATTGCACATGTTTAAATGCTCACGGCCTGATCGCCGACCTATTAATAATAGAGCTTTGTTGTGATGCTAATGAGCTACACGCAAGTCGTCATTAACACATTGTCTAATGTGTTTATTGGGACTTACTGCGTTTTGATTAAAAGAAAAAAAAAGAAAGGAACTATATTTACGTTGTTTTTATCCAGCCGAGCTATTGTTTTCCACCTGATGAAGAATCAGACTATTCCCACTTTCTTCTAGATCTAACTTGATATTCGGAATGTGTAGATTACGCTCCATAAATGAAGATCGTCTATTACATTCCACTGTTTACAGATTAGTCTGTTTAACACGCATTAAGCACATGGACATGGAAAAACAAACACTATAGACTACATAATCCACCCATGTTCACCCTGAACATTTATTATAGTGTATAATGTATATTATAGTGTATAGTATAATGATTTTAATTGTATAGAATATATACAAACCACTGGTCCAATAATATATCTAAACAGCACATACTATATTATGTTCTTTCAGTGATAACACATCGCATTTTACACATATAAGTCTAAGTAATAGGTCTATAGACCCATCTAGTCCATTTGAAGTGGACTGTTATCCGATAACCATTAAAACACATATATTTTAAAGTATGCATTAGAAAACTTTGTAGCCACCATGAGCACTGAAATCAATTAGGATGGTAGACCCCTGGCTTCTTCTGTAATTTGATTTGGATCAGTCAGGTAAATCATACCAGGCAGTGCAGTCCGTGTAATGAATCGCATGTCTAGTCAGTAGTATTAACTGTTCATTGACATCAAAAACAGTAGGGTCCTAAAAACCAAGAGAATCTTCAATGATAGACTTTACATGTGTATTTTAATCCAGGTAATAAGTTAAAAGAACAAAATACATTTAGAAACGGTGTATTATTTAAATAGTTTAATAAAAGTGCATGTGTGCAATACTAGGTATATATCAACAATGATTATTACACACAATATGATAATATTAAAAACAAATTGAATGATGCATTCATGCAGTATATGCAGTATATATCTATCACTTCATCTCTTATTTATATATTTATTTATTTGTTATTTTTTAATATTGCACATAACACTGCACCTTTTGAATGTAAATAACTCTTGATAATCCTTACAGGTATAAATGTGTGAGAGTATGGGATTGCACTCCGAGCATCTGTACAACCAAAAGTAAATTCCTTGTATGTGTGAGCTTACTTGGCCAATAAGGTCTGACTCTGATTCTAGCACAATATAAACTATATAAATCTCATTTAAGCTGTTTAAAATGGCAACCCTTAAAGTTTTTTTTTTAATTGTTGCTATATAAATATTTTAATTTAATAATTCATGTTAGGTATAAATAACCCTTCCAGCTTCACAAATTAACTCGATTAATGAATACCATGATTAACAGCATGGCTGTCAGACTGTACAGTGTATTTTGTTAGTTGTCTGACAGAAAATCTGTCATCAGACCATCTTGAGACTTGGGACGCTATCAGTGAACCAACAGCGAATACACAAGGCCGACTGTAGCCAACTTTAGGCCTCCAGTTTGGGTTTGACTGATCTTAAAGCAGAAATAGATAATCACCCCTTTAGAAAATATCTTCCAATCCACATCTCAAGTGCTAAATCTCGCTACATGCTTCTGTAATATTAATCCTTATAAGAAGTTAATACTTCAAGAATATTTAATTTGTACAATTATGATTGCAAACATCTGAAACCATTACAGATAAGCCAAGATATATATATATATAT
>JAYDZG010000011.1:13626865-13643431 GCA_034509265.1 Microcambeva bendego
TGGTAGAATGAGCCGATGGCGTGTTTCCACCCGTATTGGAGCAAATCCTGCGTCTTTCATTTTGGGTTAAACATGCATTTCTCAAGAACTCTGAGGTCTCAGGTAGAACTCGATTTGGAGTAGAAAAGATAGTTTTACATCGTTTTGAATGCAAAGCGTAGTACGAGTTTTTAAACATATGTTTACTGCCCCATTCAGTTAACACGGCTGCTTTGCAGGTATGTATGAACGTACATTGAAGTGCCAAGGTAGTTCATCCTTTTCCTTGATTTGTATTTTTAAATATTTTTTTTCTTAAAACAATGCGAATTAGTTACACACATTTAAGACTAATTTAAATTCAGTACAAAACACCAGTAAACATGTAAAAGCAACAAATCAGGACTTTTGGGGTTTTCTTAATTAATTACTTAAGTAGGGTTGGATTTGCTCCTGACTTCAGGTTGTACTTTGCCTTTTTTCATTAACCAACTGCTCTTTAAGTACAAAAGCCAAATCTATGCAGCAAATATTTCAAAAACATCAGTGTCTAGATGAGTATTTGAGGTCAGTGGTTTGTGATACTGTTAAGCACAGACACACAATTGTTTACATTATTCTGTTTGTTACATGTTTTGGCACTGTAGCATTCACCCCAATAAAACAAAAACAATTTAGTAGTACTTTAACAGCCATAAAACAGTTTTGAGCTTTTCCTTTAGAGGGGATCCAAAGGCTAGTGCAGCTGAGAGTTTGTTTCTTTCATAGCCATCATAATTCCATTCATTTACATCTACCTTTCTCCTATGTGGTGCATGAGCATAGTTTGTGTAGCCGCATACATCATAAACCGTACACACACACACACACACAAACAAGGTGCATCATTTGAACTGTTGAGCTCATACCTTAATGATCATCTATTCATGACAAAGTCCATATTATGACAAGCTCTTCGTAGTTTATTTTTCATTACAATAGTAAAGCAATAGCACAGTTTAAACCTCACATTCCACACAACCCAAACTGGGACTGGATACTCCAGTATGACAGTATTTTTTTTTTTAAAAAAATGCAAATTATTGAAGCATACACACCAGGAACAGAAGAATGCTTATATCACCCAGAATCTGTCAGCACGAATACATTCAGCTTATGCCAAAATATATTTAAAAAACCATTTGATGGGAAAACAGGCATATTTCTACACACTGGCTAGTAAGATAAATAAAAAGACCTTACTCGGGTTAATAACTATGTCCATTTGTCTAGACAATTATTAAACTAAAAAAAAAAACAGAGAATCACGCTAAAAGGATTTTATCCCTCATTAAACTTGATGTACTTTGATACAATGTAGCACTGGGCCATTTATATCAAAGGGACAGCCAGATCTAGAAATATATTACAATGCCAAATTAATCTTACATTTTGAATGTAGTGCAAGAAGTTTTACAGTCTCACTGTGAACCTAATCTAAAAAACATATGTAGTTGAAAAATCGATATATTCTTAATCTAATTCGGTGAAATATTCAGTGACAGTGGGATTCTATGAAAAATCTACAATCTACAGTAATTTAAATCATAATTTTACATCATCTTCATGACCATAAACATCCATTTAGTGACAAACATTCTGCCATTACAAGAATAATACAATGAAAACACAATAAGTTATCTTGTGTGGAAAAGCACAAATCAATTACCAATGAATGCAGTAGCACTTAATGAAATGTCCTGGTGAGTGTTATTAGTTACGCATGATTTATGCAATAAATAAAACAGTCAAACTAAGTTTTAAAGTATTCTTATGCCCTTAATTCCTGCTTAATGCAATGGTACATAATTTTTAAATTATTATAGTTTACAAGGAAAAACAAGGAAAACCTGCAACAACCCCCGACAAGGGAATCTCATCACACAGTAACTAAATTGGCAGTCTTGCATGCAAATTGTTTAGACTTTCAGATATCAATGTTATGAACCACATACATATACACTAAAAGAAAAAATAACTAGAAATAGATATGTACTAGCTCGTGTATTATCAATTACCTTTTACAACATTCCTGCGTTCTTTCAACTTTATCTTATCTTATTCTCTTTGATTTCAACAATTCTATTTATTTTTCTACTTTGTAAGTAACTAACTACCCAAATTCATATTTCTGATATTTCCTGGCACAACACAAGCAGTTACTTAGTACACAAACACGGAGCATTGCCTGTTCTTAACCACAATCCATATACACCAATCTCTGCTGTTTTAAAAATGGCTAGATGATCTTCTATTTAAGCCTCTGAGTGACATTGGCTAAGGCAACAGCAAATGCTTGCACAGCTGAGAATGGATACTGAAAATCCAGGATATACGCATTACCATCAATTCTGCCAAACTGCATTACCTGTAACAGAGATCAAGGTTTTAATTAATGAATGCATTGCACAAGACAATAGAATAGAAATAGAAAAAGCTACCTGACGTCCATCCAACTCGATCTGAAAATTTTTGGCCGACTCTTGAGTTACTCTTCCACCAAAGTCAAGCTGGTACACTTGAGTGGCTTCATTCCACAAAGGCTGTTTGTTGGCCATAACGTACACAAAGCCCTGACTGCCAAGGCTCCGGTCCTCTCTCTCATTTGCCTTGCGGCACTTAATCTCCTCCAGTTCATTTGCTGTCCGCAGGCTGTGTTTGCTTTTCCAGCCTTTCTTACTGCTCTGGCTTTGATTCATTAGTTCATCACCACTAATGAAGAGTTCAGGCTCACTTTCTGAACTGTCTTGAAATTCATTTGTCCTGCTCAACTTTTTAGTCTTGTTTAGTTGCTCCTTCTGTCCTTTAGGTTTCTTCTTCTCTCTGCCACTGAGCCTTGGGCTAGCGATGAGCGAATTAAAGTCAGACAGAGCACGTCCTTCCTTTTTTGATTTACTCTCAGATACAGTGGACATACCCGCTTCCTCTGCCCTGCTGTCCAGTCTTTTGCGACTCTTCTTACTGAATCGGTCTGCCCCCTGTTGTACTGGGCTTTCATTAAGTGAGGACTGTTCCTGAAAACTTTCACCCGAATCAGCTAATACCTCAGAGGTGCTTTGGTGAGTCAAACGTTCAGCTGGAGGGGGTGGAGGGGGGAGAGGCGGAGGAGGAGGAGGCGGAGGAGGAGGTGGTGGTGGCGGTGGAGAAAGAATGGGTTTCTCTAGACTTTGATGCATTTTATTTGGTAGTGTTGCCGAATGGTCCTGCATAGGAGGGCAAGTATTGTAAGTGTTCCAGGGATGTAGTGCCATGGAATGAAGCTGGAGATTAGTGCAGGAGCTGGCCCCAGGGTACATAGGTGGAAGTGGACAACAGGGCAGATTGGCCAGATTATTTGCATAACCAGGAGGTAGAACTATAGATGGATCTTGCTGGCTAAATGGAATTGATGTTACCATGTCATTAGGACCACATGCACCACTTTGCAGTGACTGGAACTGAGGTCCATTGTGGCCCACACCAGAAGGAAAAGGTGAAAGAGAAACCTGATAAGTTGATGGTACGGTCAAAGCACTTGGACTAGATGGAGGTTTTGTCGCGATAACATAAGGTAGTCTGGTTATATCTAAATGCTGTGCTTGGCTGAGTAAAAGATGCGGTGGTTTCTGAGGTCCTGGTGGGCTAGTTACTATATTTTGATCCTGGGGCATCCATATTTGGTCTGAAGAAGGAGTGTCCCACTGGTAAGGTGGAGGCCGTTTGACGGTTAAACTGACGTCCCCAAGCGTTAAATGGCGCAATGATTTTTCCAAATGGCATTGCTGGTTTAGAGTCTCGTCCTCAGTAAAGGCAGAGTTGATGTACACGGTCCTGTCTCTGCTATCATCCACCGGACTTAACAGGTTGTAAGATGACTGAGAGGCTAGTGTTGAATTACTTTTAGAGTGCACAATAATGGTACTGTGTTGGGCTCCTTTGCCAGGTGGAAAATCCTGCCGGACCACGGTCCCACCTGCGATGCCACTGCTGTTGCTCCCACCACCACTGACACTTACACTCGTACTGCTGCTGTTACTGCTGCACTGAGTGCATGTGTACAAAGCCGTCGGGTTCCTGGGCTGGTACGAAAGTGCAAGGGTGTTGTTAACTTTAGATTTGGTCGGTAAAGTCCTTGCTGTATCCACCATTTGAGAAATCTTCAGCGCAGTTTCTCTGCGTTCCCGTCGCAGAGTGGCATGAATAAGGCTGCTGTCAATCCTCTGAGTGGGACTTCGAATGACATTGATCTGATTAGCAGGGTCTGGATACGGTGGTGGATCTCCACTTGGTATAGAGTATCGAGGCACTGAAAGGCGACTGAGAGTCGCTGAGCTGTAGGGAAGCTGGACCTTCTTGTTTTCAGATGAGGTGACTTTCAGTGTAGCCGAACTGCCCATTCCTTGTACGCCATAGGCATTTTGGTTCCTAATGAGTCGTCTCCGTGGGCGACACACCTCCTCGACATTTCCGCTGCTGTCAAAAGTTGTGATTCTTTCATAACCCAAAGGAGTCGGATACTGTAGGGTCACGGGGTGGAGGGATAGCTCGTCCTTAGTTAGGCACAGGTCTGTTGACAAATTGTTGGAATTTTCACCCGTACCAAGCAGGCTTGGCTGAGCGGAAGGGGGTGCGACAACAGCTGCTGCAGACACCACTGTGCCTGGGTATGGCGGGGGAGGGTTCATTTTCCGAATCTGCATCTCAAGAGAAGTGTCATTATCAATAAATGACTGTGACCTAGAAGGAACTTTTAAAGTGTGGGTTTGCTCTCTTCTGTCGGGTGGCTGGTCTGGGTGATGAATCTGTGGCATCATTTGGAGCTGATGCATAGAAATAGTAGCGTAACCGGTAGGAGGTGGTGGTAAAGATATGTGCATCTTAAGCTGCTGCTGCATTTGTTGATGCTGTCGTTGCATCTGTTGATGTTGCTGCTGCATCTGTTGATGCTGTTGCTGAAGCTGTTGCTGCTGTTGTCTCATCTCCTGAATCTGCTGGCGAATTTGTTGTTGTTGCTGCTGCATTTGCTCATGCTGGAGCTGCATCTGGTGTTGATGCTGCTGCATCTGTTGATGATGATGTTGCACCTGTTGTTGATGCTGTTGTACCTGTTGTTGCAGGTGCTGCTGCTGAATTTGCTGGTGATGTTGCTGCAGATGCTGCTGCATTGGATGATGATGCTGTTGCATTTGATGCTGCTGTGGTATTTGTTGATGTTGCGTTTGTATTTGTGGTGGGTGTTGATGCTGCTGCTGTTGCAATGTTTGTTGATGCTGCTGCTGCAATGTTTGTTGATGCTGCTGTTGCAATGTTTGTTGATGCTGCTGTTGCAATGTTTGTTGATGCTGCTGCTGCAATGTTTGTTGATGCTGCTGCTGCAATGTTTGTTGATGCTGCTGCTGCAATGTTTGTTGGTGCTGCTGCAATGTTTGTTGATGCTGCTGCAATGTTTGTTGGTGCTGCTGCTGCAATGTTTGGTGCTGCTGCTGCAATGTTTGTTGGTGCTGCTGCTGCAATGTTTGTTGGTGCTGCTGCTGCAATGTCTGTTGGTGCTGCTGCTGCAATGTCTGTTGGTGCTGCTGCATCGGCTGTTGGTGCTGCTGCATCGGCTGTTGGTGCTGCTGTGCTTGCTGCTGCTGTTGCAACTTCAGATGTTGCTGTTGTGTTTGAACCTGAAGATGATGTTTTGATGACTGATGATGATCTTCCTGTTGCTGCTGTTGCTGTCGTTGCTGATGCGGCTGTGGTGGTAAATGATGTGGCGGTGGTGGAAGTGTTCCATTCAAACCTAGGTTGCCCATTTCAAGACCACTAAAGATGACCTGTCCAGGATTGGAGTATCTTGGCACAGTGTACTGTGCCGTCACATTGTCTGGACTATGATTAGGAACCGAAGCACTAGCGGCTGCTGCAGCAGCAGCTGCTGTAGCTGTAGGGTTAGTCAACACATCAAGTTGAATGTTCTGATTGGCCAAGAGAGACTGGACGAGTCCTATACTCTGTGTGGGTGACATGGCCTGAGCAGGGCTATGTATAGGAGCGATAGGAATATTTACAGTGCAGGGAGGATTATCACCCGACACGCCAGACGAGCCCATTACTGAATAAAAGAAAATAGTGCCACAGAATTAGGACATAATACTGTTTAATGACAAGACTATCCTCTTTCAAAAAATATACCTGGTAAATCATCTTCATCCTCACTGAAAACATTGGTATTGAAGACTGGTAGACTCATATAATCTAGGGAAATTTTGCGGACCTCTGGGAGATAGATTGTCATCTGACGTGGTTGCAAGTGCAACAAACTGGTCTTGTAGATAACTTATTGGAAACATAATAAAACAGAACAATAGTTATACCCTGCCAATACCATATAACTGTATACTAACTTTAAATAATAAATTTACTATCAAGAGCTATAAAAAGATTTGCACTGAAATAAAGCTGTTCTACCTGCACCCAAATTTGTAGGCAAAAAGGAGGCAAGTCCAACGATTTTAAATTTTGTACCCCAAATGTTAGAGGTGACTTGAGCAAGATAACTATGCTGCAAAACAAACACAGTAATACAATGAAAAGTGAAATAAATAAAAAGACAGTTTT
The DNA here is from genome assembly GCA_034509265.1 of Microcambeva bendego. NCBI lineage: Eukaryota > Metazoa > Chordata > Actinopteri > Siluriformes > Trichomycteridae > Microcambeva > Microcambeva bendego. Next base: position 13,633,466 of record JAYDZG010000011.1, read on the forward strand.
TATTTAAAAGGAAGGGGGGGTGCTACTACCTCATTTATTGCATCCACTGGAAACTCCCTGCGAGTAAGACTGGGCGAGCGAATTGTTGGTTTCTTTGGTAATCTTGGGGATCTGGACAGTTCTTGAGTTGTTTGCACAAGCTTGGGAGATTTTCTTGATTCCAAGTTAAGTCTAGTACACAAAAGGAAATAAGTAAAGATAATATATTTAAATCAACTTCTTGTTCTAAAAGCACGATTCATGAGAACAAACAGTAGTGTTTTATTTAACAATAAAACCTGGTTTATTTTAATTTAATGCAATATTAAAATAACATAACTTTTTAGTTTTGCCACAGGGATCATTCATCCATGTATATTATTAAAAATTAGCCTTAAAAAAACAAACTTACCATCCCAGTGAGAATATTAATAATTTACCTGGGAAGTTTAGGAGACCTGTTTCCTCTGGTAAGTTTTGGTGACTTTCTTTCAACCCACTCGTCACTCAACTCAATGTCACTAGAGTCCGAACAGTTGCAGCTGTCGGTCATAAAGGATATCATACCATTCACACAGACCTCATCTGAAAATCAAAATTAATACCAGCATTGAAATCTCTGTATCTGGAACAACTACAGAATCTTTTTGACCTGTAAACATGGCCGTATGTAAAATCCACCTGTTTTGCTGTCCATTTTGGGGTCCATTATAACAAACTCTGGCCGCAGTTTACTAATGCGACGGCCTTTGAGAATAGGCACCAGCCCTCCGAGGTGCTCCAAATAGAGGGTGTAGCAAGGCCCACCCGCCTCTGGGTTGTCTTCTGCACGCTTCATTGTACAGTGCAACCGCTCATTCCCCGCTGTGGGGTAGCTAACAAAGTCACGGATGTTGTTCGGATCAGGAATAGGAGGCTGCAGATGATGATACATTGTTACAAAGAATGTTACATTGCGGTTACCTGCTGCTTCTATATATAGTTCATTTATCGTGGTTTGCAGTAAACGGTTTAATTACCTTGATGGTTGGGATGAATGCACTAGTGACATAGGAACAGAGAAGGGAAGGCATGTTGAGTTTGCTTACATCTCTCTCCTCTCTCAGGGCACTGGCTATGCCTTGCTGACAAAGCAGCTGAAGGCTAGCCACCCTGTGCTCCACACGCACAACATACAGAGCTGGTCCACAGGCCAGAAACAACCGGGAGTCCCTATGTCCCCAGCAGATAGTGGTTATAGGTCTCTGAAATTAGAGCAGTCCCACAGAATTTAAATATGTTTAATACTTCATCTACATGCATGTTTTCTGTATTGAGCATTTTAGTGAGGAATGCCTGTAAACTGACCTGAGCGGGTGTTTCCAAAGTATATATGTGTTCTCCTTGGACATTATAGAACTTGACTAGGGCATTTCTCATAATGGAGGCACAGGCAGCATCAGAAGGATGTCTCTCCATTCCAGCCACAGCTAACAAGTCTCCCTGAGAACACCACTGCACCTCCACATCTGTATAAAAGCACAACAAAAAAGGATTTGTAGAAGTGTTATTGCAGTGCCTGATTTTTGCCCTTGTCTTTATTTTAAAGAAATACAGTTGGTAGCAGCAAGTCTAACTGAATTGGCCAGGTTATTTCTGACATTAGTTAACAACATTAGTTGTGCAATGCACAATCATTTTAAATACAATGTCTCATCATCTCTCAGCTAAGCAATATTGTTACACACATACAGATGTTGCAGGGCTTTATATACTATTATACAACACTGTACGGCTGCAGTGACAGAAGAACAGCTGAATACGCTGGAACTGGCGAGTTGTTGTTGAACTAGTTTCACAGCCGTGATGTTATTCGCGATAACACACTCCCTCTCGTGTTCTATTGCTTCAATGCAATTATGCATATTACACTCTATTCTCCCCAGTTCATATACACTAATATATGAAAACTTAACTTTCTGCCATAAATAATTCTTCAATATTTTTTTTAACACAACATGCTCTATCTGGATGATTTATTACATCATTGTTATAAAAAATTAATAGTTAAGTCAGGATCCTGTACTCATCATGTGTACAATTAATTATTGACCCAATTGTTTTTATTTAAACTTTTTCTGATTACACGAACAATAATACACTTTGATAAAATTTAATGTACACACAAATGTACTCACAGTCGAACAAACCGACACCTTAAACAACAATGCATGAATAGTAACCTTACATGAAGAGAAAGTGACTGATATGTTAGCAGTAGGTACCTTCAGAAACATATGTCAGAAATGTCATACATTCTTTACCATTATTACTTTACCTTTTAATCCTGAGCGGATGATGTGGGGTGAAAGATCATCATAGTTGTTCATAAGACTTATGTCTCCAGATATGAAGCTTACTGTGAGAAGTGGCTTCACGTTACGAGCTTTAACAAAATGGTTACAATTAGATGACATAAATGACATCCGCCACATATTTCTATTTTGTGTTTAAATTGACAGTTCAATGCAGGTGATTTAGACATGCACATGGTATCTGTACCTTGACCTGAAGCATTTTCATCAGAATCTGTATCACTCTCAGTGCTGTCTTCTACTAGAAAGTCAGGGCAGTTCCAGGACATGCTGACAATACCATCCGACTCATGAAGCAAGACATGAGCAAGCATGCGACCATGGCAGTCCATCACAATCACCTGTCCATCTGCTGTTCCAAACAACACCTGTATGCATGCAACAGAAGTCTTCTCATCAGCTTCATACACCAATCAGATACCAGGTAAACATGTCTGCAATTATAACACTTACTTGTTGGTCATCAGGAGTCCAGATCCCACATGTAATTTGGCTTTCTAGGTTGATCTCTGACGACCAGTGTCTCTGACCACTGACTGACCCTACCAAGACAAAGCCATCTCTGTATGCAATCAGGGCCTGAGTGCCATCATGGGACCAGGTAAAATCACTCACCTACAAGTATCAGAAACATTTTTTTACATTTGTGAAATGTACTACATTTTATTGTACTTTATAACTGTAATTGTGGTATTTTACATTTTGGGATGTGATACATTACCTGAGCTCCTCTATCATTAACCAGCTCAACAGACCATCGTCCCTCATACTGGATCCACACAAATATCCCCCCCTCCATGTCACAAGTAGCAAGCTTTTGAAACGGCTCATTCCATCTAACAAGGACAACCTACATAGACAAAAAAAAACTTACATTACTAGAACTTTTTTTAGAACACTCCACTCACCCCTGAGCTATCCACAGTGGAATTAGTCCTCCGAATTTTAACCCAATCCATGCAGTGAAACACACATATGCCCACTAGTGAACACTAGGGGGCCGAGAGCACTTATTATACTATACTAAATATATGCAAAATTCAATATTATACTAATAAATATAATTAAACAGTAGTGTGCTATTGCATATGCAGGAGTCTAAAGACAATGTGTTCACTTTGATAGAGAACAAAACAGCTGGTTTTGGTTTTAAAACATAGTTTTTGCTTTTCTGATTCACAGGTTTATTTTTTCATTCAGCAAACACTCCAGGTGATGGAAACCCCGTCCCCATCTCTACCATCTTCGTGGTAGTAAACTAGCTTTTTATCTCAGTGCACCACCAGAGCCCCTATGATTTAATTTGTGCCATAAGAAACAAGAACAATAATCAATTTCACAGTCGTAAAAACACACAGAAAAATTGTGACAATAGTGGATAATGCAACAAGTCTACAATACATCACACATGGCCAAAAATGACAGTTTCACGACATAATAGAGCATCTTAAATAAGAGACTCAAACCTCGCTGTTGTGCCCTCTTAAATTAAAATTAATCCTCTGTGGGGTATTTCTGTCCCTTCTGCAGTGACTTGAGGTGAAAGTCACACCAACAACGCCTCTCGCATTTCCAGTGGCCAGCCATCCTTCCTCATAGTAGCGCTTCCTGCACACTGGCTTTTCCTTCTCACTTTTGGGAACCCTTCCCTTCCATGATAGGCAAAGGATGTTGGAGTCACTGCAGAGGACAGGACCATGTTCCACTGCTGCCAACATCCCTACTGAGTTACCAGGCTATAGAGCAAGGCAGAGAGAACATTTGGTTTATTTTCGATTGTGTTTAAACGGCTCATTTTCAGTATACTAAAAACACTGTTCACTATACACTCACCTCTTCATAGTCCCTGGACATTATTAGTCCGAATTCCGTCTCTGAAAGTATGTTCCATTTTGTTGCTCATGTCAGAAATCTTCAAGGAAGTAAGTAGTCTTCACTTGTGTATTTACTGAGATGTGTCTTTGATTAGGATTGTGGGATATCAGGCCATCATACTCTTCATCATAAACAGTGCAGTTTATTTTATTGAACAGTATTTGAAAACCCAAGAGATGTTTTTTGAAATGCTTTTTAAAATGTGTGGGAGTTCAACAATCCAGGTATTCTGCAAAAAAAGGTTAGAAAAGAAAGTCTTCAGTATCACATCCTATCAGGAAATTGGATTGAATAATTTTAAAATGCTTATCATGTTCCGGGTAACATTACACTTCTGACAATTTCTTCATAGTGTTAAGTCTACACAGCAGTGAAAAAACACACATTAGCTTATGTAAAGCTATACATGGCCAATATTGTGGCCAGATTTCAATAATATCGAGCACTTTTTACAGTACTTATTTATTTTTTGTTTTAATCTTTTACCAAACTCTCATCTAAATCCATTACCTAAAAGTTGACAGCTGCAAAGAAAGCAGTGTTTGCTTCTTTTTGTTGCTCCCATTAGCGGTCAACATAATTGATTTAACATAGTTTTTAATGCCAGATTCAGTTTCTCCAATGAACCTGGCTAAATGATTTTGGACTGTAAGAGCATGTACCAAACTTGTATCTACATAAACGTTTCGAGTGGCATGGGGGCTAAGTGGGAAGCTCTGTCAACACACGGCATGAAAGCCCAGGGTTCGATCTCAAGATGTGTGTGTGTGTGTGGGGGGGTCCTTTCTGTGTGGAGTTTAAAGTTCTCCCTGTGTCTGTGTGGGTTTACTCCGGGCGCTCCGGTTTCCTCCCACAGTATAGATTTGTAGATTGATAAAAATATATATATTTTTCTATTTTACATAAAACGTAAATGTAGTGAATCAAGGATCCATGCAACTAAGTTGGTACAGCATTAATTATCATTCAAACCATAAATGCAATTACGACTACACTCTTCCATAATAAAATATAAATACAGCAAATTACCCAACCCTAATTCAAGAGGTATTTTTTTGTTGCCAAAACAAACAAAATAAAAAATATCAATCCAGTAATATAATTCAGTCTGAATACTGTATGAATATACTGAATAATTATAAAAACTAGTATACAGAAACATCCTGTTAAGTGAGTAGCCAGACCTCCGATTTCTATTGTTTAAGATATAAAACACCTGTATGGTTCTACTCATATAAAAATCCCAGTACAACTAAGAAATTTGGACATGTGCTCGCTCTGCACTTATTGTACATAAACAGCTATGAAATAACACCAGTTTTAATTCATATTACGGTATTTTAGCGTTGATGTAGAGAAGGCCACAATGGTCGCTAGCACATTCGTTAAGTAAGCGCGTGTCTATAGAAGAGCAGATGAAGGATGAGGGCGGTCTAGTTCAGCCGTCATGGCAACAGGGATGCGATGATCGCTGAATTTTAATGACATTTCGGGGTGTCTATTCGTTTTTAAATAAATCCTTATCAAACTGTTCGCGCTGTTCTACAAAGCAGGCCTTTATAAGACGCTATTCGGGTGGCACTTGGTGTATTTATTTATAACATGACACGACCGAGCTACGTGTGGCCTAAATGTAACCTGCAAGATCTGTATGCCACGTTAAGCTCTCGGAATGCTATAGAATAGACGCGGTATTCACTGTGCTGGATAACGGTTAATAATGGACAACAGCAATTGCTTTTGCATTTATTTACGGCCGACTACAGTTGCTTGGGGGCGGCGCAATCGAGACCCGTCGCAAACATTCACTATCCATTGCTTTCATAACCTAGTAAAACACGCCTTTGAATAATGTTAGCAAAACGACGGTTTCGTGTATGTACAACATGTCATATTATTATTATAAGCGATAATTTCACAAACTCACCTTTTCCAAATCGCTCTCAATGCGCCTAAATAGGTTGCCAAGTATTCGTTTTCATTTGAAAGATTAAGCACGCACAGGACGCAAATAGTCGCTACGAGAAAAAGCAAGGAGGGCTTAGAAAAACAACGCCTCAGAATTGGAGGTTTATTCTTAGCGAAGGCAACCCACACGATGACGAACTGGCTCCAAGACCACGTGACGGGTAACCCCATCTAAAGGGAGCATTTAGGAATGGGCATTGCAGAACTAAAGGAAACTCTGCGGGTATAAACTGACCTTTCCTGCTTTTATAACCAAGCCACAGTCATTTCAAATCCCAGTCAAGGATGAGTAAAAATCCATCAAACATGATGTCTTTATTATTTACACAGAAGCAGCTTCTAATGTCGATCCAATTAAGTGGTACTGTTTAAGACAGCTGAGACATAAGATCGTGAATATGGCAACAAGCTTTCCTTTATAAACTGAATTCTTCAAAAGTCTTTAATCTTATAAAAATTAAACAGAGTAGCTCCATCCTATGAAAACCTGCAGCCATGCTGGTCATACACAATAAGGTTTTGACCTTGGCCTGGGTTTTGTAGCTTTTTTTCTTGTACCGTTATGGGATGGACCTGCTGTCTTGTTAACTTACTGGCCTCAGCCTCATCCTCTGTATGTAGAACTGTATACAAAAGCACTCGGTGGCTCTGACTGTGTTGTAGGTTTTTTCTTGGTCTGCAAAGAAGAGGTTAATGTGGCAAAGGAATTTGAATTGGGAGTTAGGTCTCCTCGAGGTGCTCTGGTGTGCCCTGTGATAGATAAACACAACCTGTATGGGGTGTTTCTCGTTTTTTGCCCAATATATCATACCCACAATGATCCCAATGTTCTTTTTACTTTTATCCCCATATAATGCCAGATTTTGTTTTTTGGAGCTTTTACTGATAACAGTCTGGGTGGTCCTTTTAATTTTTGTTATGGACAAGTCAATGTCTCTTTTTTCTAGAAAACAAGCTGAAATATGGACTAATCTGAAAACACCAAATTTGTTTCCACTGTCTTTCAGGATTTCTGAGATGAGGTTGGGACCTGAGAACTTGGTGGTGTTTCTGTATAAAATGAATGGCTGGCTTTCTATTTGTGTAACAATTTCAGGTAAGATTTTGTGCAGTGGCACACTGTGTTAAGTGACAACGGTTTTCAGGAAGTAGTCTTGAGCCCATGTGGCTATATTCATCACGGTGGCATAAAGCTTTCTCACACATTGTTGTCTGAGGACTCAAATGTCATGCATATTTTGTGGTTTCTGTTCTTGCTTTACAGGGGCTGACAGGAATTCAGATTCCCTGAATACTTTACCTTCTTTTTCAATTTACCTCGGATAACATTCTTAAAGAACATAAATAATATTAAATTAAAAATATTAAATTTACAAAATGTAAATTGATCAGTAAAACATTGCAAATATTTGCAATTTATATTTGTCAGATAAATGAAGATTTTAAAGAAACAAACAAATCACAGATTTTTTTATGTAATGCTTTTATAATAAATATTTAGAAAATACTTTTAGACATAGAATTTGTACATTTTAACAACTGCATTTGCAAAATGTATATACAACTTGGATCAGTTCTGCATTTGTTCTCACTGATTAAAACATCAAATGACAAAGAGCCAGAAAAAAATTAAGAATGTACAAGAGAAAATATGCAAAATATGGTACAGATGGCTGGAGTTAGAAATGTTTAATTTTCTCACTCTTCTAGACATTGTGCTTATGATCAGGTGTCAGAGTTTTATAATTACTTAAAATAATAATCATAATTATAATTACATTATTTACTGTATGAAATCAGTTTATTTACTCTGTTAAAAAAACCATAGCAAATATAAATAAACTATGAATATCATGATACTTAGTATATTACGATGTGGTATTAAAAAGGCTGTATTTAATAATATATTAAAACCAACCATGATTCACTAAATGTATTGAATGTCTCTTTTTTTTAGCTCCATTTAATCAGTTTTGAGTTTCTTGAAAAATATGCATAACACTGTTATATGCAGGTGGAGGAGTCTGTTTCGGAAGAAATCCTCTTAAACTACCCTTCCCTAACCAGAAGGACTCAGATTGGTCCAAACTATAAGGGTCTGTCAAAGTGTAGTCAAGCAATGCCCTTTGCTTCTCATCTTCAGTTTTACCACTGCCCTTCTTTCGTAGTGGCCGGAATGTAGACGATTGATAACTGAAGCTGTGTCCTAGCAATTCATTGGGGTCGAGTGATGTTTCTCTCTTAACTTTTAATGTGGCTCGGCCTGTGTTGTCACTACTTAGGTTGAAACCGTCAACACTAGAGGACTGATCAGATCTGGTGCTAATCCTTACTGAGGCTCTGCGTCTTGAAATCCACGTCATGAAGATGAAAATCAAAATTCCAATTAGAAGACCAACCAGCATTGATAAACAGAAAGCCAGGATCACTTCATCTAAATAAACAAAAAGTATCAGATTTACTCTTGACAGCTCTCTCCTATTATATATTTACAATGTAAAATAATTAAATATGTTACTTAAAGCATACAAATACTTACCAAAATCAACTGTGTTTAACATTTCCAAAATGGCAGTGTTTTTTGCAGACATAGTGCAATGAAATAGAAAAGCCAAACGCATATGTTGATATCCCAGAGTAAGAGAGCACTCAGTGGTGCACTTTCTCAGGGAGGACTGGCCATTTGTTGTCTGTAAAACGGAAACTTTGCCGTCATGTTTCCCGCTTCACTACATATAAAATTAGCAAACTCCTGGCTTATCTGTGTGGGACAGAAGTCCAAAGGAACAGTGCCTCTTCCTCTTGCCTCATTTCCCTTGTTTCACACACTACAATACAATACAATACAATACATTACAATTCAATGGCACTATGCCTGCTTCATGCTATGATTGAGATTTCATATTTTCTGCAGATGGTCATTTATTTAAAAACATTTGGTGCCAGTACTCCTAATGTGTTTTAAAACCATTTAAAATATTTCCCAGAATTTAAAAAAAAAACTAAAAAACTAACAAAAAAACTTTTTGGAAAATAAACTAAAATAGAGGTTTCCATTGTGTATTTTGATTTATTTATGTGTAATAAAAATAATGTTATTTAGAATTGAATGGCTTTGATTTGATCATGTTTTAGTCTTAAACCCACTTTAAGGAATTAACGTTATTCCTTCTTAATGTACTACTTTATTCCTCTAGATGGCGACAAAACGCACTTAAAAGTATTCACCGGGCTAAGCGTTTCCATTGGCAACCGAAATAACAAGAGTTTCTCCAGCTGAGTGTTAGATGAACCGAAAGAGACGCTCAGTTTCAACTAATTACCACCTAAACACTGTCCGCGGAAACTCAAACCTTCTATAAGTGTTGTAAGTTGATGAAAGGTGACTGTTTTTTTTACGTTCTTCGCAATATTTAAGGATCGGGTTCTCTCAATAGTGTGGCGTGCTGAGTGCTAGCATTTCAGAGGCTAGTTTTCTCTGTTAAAGGGTTAATTTCAGTTCTTGCAGCATTAAGTATTATTTAAAAAAAAATACATTTATAATATTAAACAGAAGGGATGCCGTGGAAATGTTAAAAAATCGTGCATTTATAATATTATATCGTGCAGTAACTGACCTGAGTATTGTAAAGTTCGCTTGTGTAATTTGGGTTATGTCAAAATCAATAATATAGCAAACTTTTAAAAATGACTTCTTATTTACCAGTATTTCTGAAATACGATCTTGTATATTCTCAGCTTTTACTATTTTTAAGTACAATATTTTTCAATCTAGTTTTAAGGCTACTCA
>JAYDZG010000011.1:13676813-13687710 GCA_034509265.1 Microcambeva bendego
GGGGTTTAAATCCCCAGTGTTGTTTTTGGTTAGTACAGAAATGGTTGACTCCAACAATGCTGCTCCTGCTCGATTTGGCTTGCTCAACAAGGGTTTTTGGTTTGTCTGTCCTGAATTCTATAAAGAGACTACGCGCAATACAAATAAATTTAACTTGACTTTGTACTGGTACTAAATTGCATCCAGTTATTCCAGGCAAACCAGAACCACCGCAAATAAAAATTAAATAAAAATATAGAGACATGATGGAAAACAGCAACACAAAAATGAAATGATGTATTTTATATGTAAATAAGCCCTGGTGGATTTTTCCTTTTACACATAAAACCCAATACTAATGCAACTTCAGTGTATAGATTAGTTGTTCTCATGCTAACTACTACCTCGACTCACCATGATTCAACTCACACTTAAATTTCTTATTATTTTCTGATGTATAATTTGCATGTCTCTTAAGATTTTGCTTGTTAAGTCTGATTTGTTTTCGATTCTTTTATTGTGTACAAGTGCACAATTGGTGTTGTGTGCTTTCAGCGGAGGAGTGTGAGGGAATGAATAAGTTCCTGAATGACACAACGGCACAGTGGAGGAACCTGTCAGTGGAGGTGCGCAGTGTACGGAGCATGCTAGAGGAGGTCATCTCCAACTGGGAGAAATACAGCAGCACAGTGGCCAGTCTGCAGGCCTGGCTGGAAGACGCAGAGGAAATGCTCAGCCGTTCGGAGAACGACAAGCGCGTGAGTGGAAAATGTGGACAACGCCATATCCTGCCATATAACATCTCCCTCTGTGTACCGTATTGTCACTGACGAGCTCAAACTTGTTTACATGAATTACCATCAATTATTTATTTACATTTGAGCATAACTTTGCACTAACTTACATTAGTGTTTACAGTTTGAGCAATGAGAGTTATGGGCCTCGCTCAAGGGCAACAGCAGCAACCTGGCAGTGGAGGGGTTTGAACCGGCGTCCTTTGGATTTATAGTCTTGTACCCTAACCACTAGGCTACGAAAACCCAACTGTTTAGTTAGAAACATACTGGGTGTGTTTAAAAAACCTAGTGAGTTGCCTTGCTGTCTTACTGTCTACATAGGCAGCTTTCTAGCTAATAAGGGCTCTATTATGTCATCACCTTATACGTGACGTTATTCGAACATGCTAAAGCGTACTTCTCAGAGAGATCACCAGGTTGGATTGTCATGTCTTTTGCAGGAATTTTTTCGGAACCTTCCACACTGGATACAGGAGCATCTGGAAATGAACGATGCAGGAAACTTCTTAATCGAGACTTGTGATGAAACTGTGTCTCGAGACCTGAAACAGCAAGTGCTCCTTCTCAATGGCAGGTGGAGGGAGCTGTTTGTTCAAGTCAAACATGTATGTCAACCTATAATTTAAACACTTCATCTGTGTCATTTAATCTGTGGATTCACTTTGGATCACTGCAGTTTGGATCTCATCCTGCAAATACCATTTCACTCTTTACGCAGTATGCAAGAGCAGACGAGGTCGACAAACTGAGAAAGGAATATGAGGATGGTGTCTTAGCTTTACAAATTTTTGTTGATTCATCTAACGAGAGAATGAATATTCCAGTCCAAGTTTCCTTCTTGAACATGAGGACATTTCTTCAAGATGTCGAGGTAAGAGCGGTTAAATAATAACGCCTTCAATTAAAAGTTTCCTGCTAACGTTTCCATTCCTTGTCAATGAAATCACGACAACAGGATATCAAAAACAAAATGCCTGTGATGGAGGCCGTTTTTAAGACAGCCACGCGCAATGCCCAACAGCTAACCAAAGACACTTCTCAGGAAGAGGTCACACACATGCTGGCCTCGATGGCAACCATCAAAGAGGGCCTTAGCAAGGTGCCTTTTTCTTCAGCTTCTTATCTGCACAAAATGCAGGATTGATCCCTCACATTTTCATTATTTTGACGTTAATGGTCTCTCTGGTTTTCAGGTAAGGGAGCAGGTCTTACCTTTGCTAAGAGATTCCCAGGGTTTGCTGCCTCCTTTAGAAGAGATGGAAAAGAACATCACTGGGTTCTACCAGTCTCTGGAAAAGGCCAGCCGCATCACCAGCGCTCGTGACTCTGAATCACCAGGACCAGGAGATTTAAAACAGAAGTATCAGGTGAGGTCACAGGTCAGATCTGTTGAAAAAGCTGTTAATTCTGTGTTGGTGTTACAACGTGTAAATATTTTTTAATTGTGTAAGCTGATTGACTAACACGGTCTCTGGAGGCTTCAAATAAGAAAAGCATTACACATCTATCTAGTATGTTCTGCAAATTTGCCCTTTTGCAATGCTATTTGAGGTTCTTTTGGGAGTGCACAATACGGCATTATGTTACTGCAAATAGATTTATTGTAACATATTCAATAACTGTTGAAGTTACTAAATTAATGTTTTTACTAAATTAAGTTCATATTTGAGCCACACTATTGCAAAGTAGACATTACACAATGCTCATGTTCTATCATGACAATAAAGTACATGGTTTGATGACTTTGGTGTTAAGAAACACAGTTATTCGATTGGGATGCCTGACATTACAAATGCTATTTTGACTATATGAGCCTAAAAGCATCTGGAAACTCTTTTAGAGGACTGGCTGCTGTTATAGTGACAAAAGAATGGGATCATGCTAATGCTCTTGGTTTTTGGAAGTCCAGCAAGTTGGAGGTCAGATGTCAACATACTTTTGTGCATGTTCAAGACTTAAAATGTTGGTATTTTTTATTGTCTGTTTGTATATCCTGCATCCAGGATTTATTCATCTTAATCCAGTTTTTTCCTTATTCATTAAAAGTGTTTATCACAATCACTGTTTGGTCTTAAAACCATGTTGTTAAAACTGTGTTAAAACAATGATTTATACATTTTTTTTCCTTTTGGAAGTATATTGCTGTTTATTTCTAGCTCACCAGGCTTGTCAGGATTAATATAACCTGGAATATACTCATTAACAAATAATGCCATACATCAGAGTCTGAGTTTTATGGGTTTAATCAAATAAAAAAAAAAGATTTGTCTTATTAATTTTTCTTTTGTTGTTTTTTCAGGAGCTAACGACATACCAGCAAAGCTGTAGGAAATGTCTAACAGTGATAGATAAGAACTATCAGATCATAATAAACACTTTGGAAAGCAGTAAAACCCTAAAACATTTGGACCAATCCCTATTACAAAAGAGAATAGCCGAGCTGCAGGCTTCCTTACAGGTGAACAATGTCTTTTTTATTAAAACTACTAATTTAAAATATTTATAGCTACATGTTCTTTTCTGATACATTATTTTTCTACAAGCTTTAATACACACGTATGCATTTGTGTACCTATAGTCAATGATAAAAGATACCACTGAGTGGAAGAAGCACGTGGAGGCTAACAGCAGCTTGATGAAGCGGTTTGAGGAGTCTCAAGTGGAGCTAGAGAAGGTGCTCAAGATAGCCAGAGGTTGCATGGCCGAGAGAGGAGACCCAGAGGACCTGCTCAAGAAACACACAGTATGGGATAAAACACAATTAATCTGATATAGTCTAGATAAAGTGGGCCAAAAATGGAAATAGTGTATGTTCACTTTTAATAGGAATGAGGAAAGGTCTCTGGGTAATAACTGGACGTCTTTTTTCTTTACATCCCTGCAGGAATTCTTTGGGCAGCTTGATGAGCGAGTCCTTAATTCATTTCTGAAGGCCTGTGATGAGCTTACTGACATTTTACCTGAGCAAGAACAGCAAAATCTACAGGAAACGGTGCGGAAACTTCACAGACAGTGGAAGGTTAGAGATTTTTTTTTTTATCTCTTTTCTATACAAATGGGTTGCTGTTACATACCTTTTTGGGTGTCGACTAAAAAGCCTGGTTAACCGTAACCCTTTCTTTCCACACCCAGGATGTTCATATAGAGATTCCTTACCACCTGCTGCACTTGAAATTGGAGGTCGAGCGCAGTCGCCTGGCGGTGTCTCAGCAGGAGTGTCAAGCTGAGCTTGCTCGAGAGAATCGCAGCCTACAGGGCATGGGCAGTGAAAGACTGGTGAAAGAGCACAGGGTAGGAATTAAATCTATTCACTATTATTCCAGGATTGCACTGTTCATGAAAGAAAATATGTATTTTGGGCAGCTTTAGCTTAGACTTAAACATGACACCAGGTATCTTGTGTAGGCCTTTTTCAGGGAAAAAGGTCCTCAGATGCTGTGTGAGAAGAGGCTGCAGCATATGGAGGAGCTGTGTCTGAAACTGCCAGAGAGCGAACAGGCTTTTCATACTCTAGAAAAGGCCAGAGCGGCCTTTTCTGAGGTCAAAGATGAGATCGAGAGTACTCATCAGAAATTAATGCAGCACCCTGACAAATGGAAAGAATTTAACAGCAGGCAAGTTTTCCATGTTTAGTGTTTACTGTAAAGCCATGAAATTATTCATTGTAATGCAGTCATTAGGATTTGCTTTGATAAATACACAATGTGGTCAAAAGTATTTTAAAAATGGTATTAAACAACAGCAAATTTTCTTAAAAGGCTTCTCACATGACTAATGTGGGTACTGTAGTAGTAAACAAGTGTTTACCTGTGTCAGCTGTAACCTAGTGGTTAGGGTACTGGGCTAGTAATCCAAAGGTAATCCAAACCTCACCACTACTAGGTTACTGCTGTTGGGCCCTTGAGCAAGGCCCTTAACCCTCATTGCTCAGATTGTTTACTGAAACTGTAAGTCGCTTTGGATTAAAGGCGTCTGCTAAATGCTGAAAATGTAAAAAAAAATGTTTATTTAGTCAATGGAGCACTAGTGCTTCGGTTCTGCATCGGTAATACATGCTAGCACACCAGAGCTACACATGTCGGAGGAGGTGGAGTGTGTCAGTTTCGCTCTACTTAATCAGTATTCAGCGTTAGTAGACAGGAAACAAATGTAATTGAGTAAATGTGACATGCTAAATTGTGAAAAAGGAAGAAAATGCGAAGAAGAGCATTTGCATGGGTGAACGTTGATGTTAAGAAAATCTGATTATCCACACACTTATTCCAAAGCTGTTTAGTGGGGCTGAGGTCAGGGCTCTTTTGACCAAGTTTTTTTTAGACCTTGGCTGAACACAATTGTATGAAATACTGGGATATATCAGTGTTGAGCACCAACTGTGTAATCTATCAAATTTGAGAGTGGTTTGAGATTTTGATTATAATTTAAAACTGGTGATTATTTTATGATGGAAATGTACCAGCTGGTCAAATGCATAATCCCCGAAAACAGCTTAAGCCTATTCATGATTTATTAAGGTTTATTATTTAGATTAATCAGAGACAATGTGTACATTGTTTGAACAATGCTTTGTTATAACATCCACAGACTTTCTGAACTGTCAGCCTGGGTGACTTCAAAAGAAAGCCAGCTCCGGGTTTTGCGAAATCAAGCTGGTGATCCCAGTAAATTTAGCCAGATCAAATCCACCATAGAGGTAAAATGAATGAAAGACAGCTGTGAGAATATGGATGTACATTATTTTAATAAAATAAAACTAAGTAATCTAATGCTTTATTTTTTAGAGTCTAAGGAATGATGCAGAGCTACAGGAAGGAAATATGGGCTGGTTAAAATCTCGCCTCTCTGTGCTCATTGAGATCAGCACAGTCAGCGATGCCCAAAGGCAAGCTGATGCCCTCGGCAAACTGTCCACTGACTTCAAGAGTCTTCTGACGTCACTTTCTGAGGTAGAACTCAATGTTGAACAGTACTTTAGAATGATAGATTTGTTTAATGACTATATTGGAATTAAAATGCATGTGTTTGTGCAGTCTGAAAAGGTGGTATTAGCAGTTGGAGACTGTGTGCAGTTCCAGGAGGAGGTAAGAAATACTTTGGATGAACTATTGCAAGGCCAGCAGGAGCTCCAAGCAGAAGTAATGAAGATTCTGAACTCTGAGTCTGCTAAAGATGCCCAGCAACTGTTACTTATATACCAGGTACGGCTATTTTATGTTCTATATGCCGGGTTGCAGTCTTTATTGTTTTAATCCTCACAAAGATGTTCATTTTGTTTGTGTTTAACGTCTGGTGGCCACCAGCAACAACTGAAGCGCATGCAACTTAAAAGGAAGGACATGCAGCAACAGACCATCCGAGGTCATCAGCTCCAAATTGAGGAGGGCTTGGGGGAGAGCTATCAGGATGACCTGCACAGATTAGAGACCACGTTGAATGAGATGGAACAAAGCATGGATGCACAGGAGCAGAGACTGGAGGTGAAGTAACGTGCCTGACTTTGGTTGCTAACAAGTGTCATATCAGTCCAACTCATACAGCATAATTTCAAAATTTCTCAATCGTACTTGACAAGTAAACAAAAGGTCACTGGTTCAAGCCCCACCACTGCCCCACACGTATCTGCTGGGCTCTTGAACAATGCCCTTGACCCTCAATTGACTGTATACTGATACCTGTAATAATTTAACTATTATTTCAGTGTAACAGACAGCGTGATAGTTTTTCCTGTTTATGGTGTTGAATAAATTATTTCTTTCGGATGGTGGAGTGAGTAGCATTGAAGCCATCTGGAGCTTTCTGGAATCTATGATTGGTATGATTGGACCTTTTTTGTTGTGCTTACAGACAACCCTGGCTGCATGGCAGGACTTTGACAGCCATCATGCCACAGTGACCGAGTTCGTAAGCCGTGCAAAATCTTTCACAGTAAGAGAGATGACTTTCAGTAACCTGGAGAGCCTGGCTGCAGAGCTGGGACAGGCAAAGGTACCGTCCTTTTTAAAACAATATCTGAAAAATAAAATGAAGGAAACAACTTAAGTAGTAAACAGAAATTATGCTGGCCAGATGTTTGTGAGCAGCTTCATGTATATACTGTTAACTGTTTTAGGAGCTACTGACACAAAGTGAGGCTGAGGCAAAGTTGGTTGACATACTCCTCAAAAAGGCAACAGAGATCCAGCTTGGCCCCAAGAACAAGGCTCTGCTGCACAATCAAGCCTGCTTCATCAGTGACCAGCTGCACAGAGTTGTCGCAGGACTTAAGAAAGAGTAATACACCCTCCTTCAAAGCTGCATTGGTGTCATGTGGAATTCTTAATACATTCTTTATTATATTAGGGATTTTGTTTTGAATGGATATAATTGGTCTTTCTCATCAATTTGCCTTTAATCACTCAAAGTGAAAATGTGTGATTTTTACTGTCTAAAGAAAAAAATTTGTAATCTCCCTAATCAGATTGTAGCACGACGAAAATCCGACTTAGACTCCCAGGACTACATTAACCTTAATCATTTTAAAAATGGAACAAGCTTGCACCTCGAGTTGGCGTAGGCCACTGGGTCTCTTTAGAAAAGCTCCAAAGGTCCTGGTGAAACATTGTGCTTCCAAATACTCCTTCAGATCAAACACACACACACACACACACACACACACACACACACACTCATACTGTAGGTTTAAAAGATAACCTGTTAACCCGCATCAGTCAATATCGCAGAAGAACCAAATCAACACTGTTATGATGGTGTTAAAGGGCATATGTCATGTCTATTCCACTTATACATGCTACATGACATTGTAGGGTCAAATAAATGGAAAATTGAGAAAAATCAGTATTCATTTTTCAGAAGAATGATATAGGCATTATCTGCATTAATTGTATATCAATCCGATTTTTGTGTATAGACATGGATGAAGGCACTCAAGATATATTTATTTAATTTATTTTGCAAATGTTTCTATAAATAAGAAAGTATTAAACATGATGTGTGTCACATTTCAATCTCAGTGTGGAGAATCTGGAGGGGATCAAAGAGCAGTGGGACTCTTTTTGGTGTAAGTTTGAGTCCTTGTCCACATGGATCTCTGAGAAGGAGAAGGAGCTGGACACAGTGAAAATGTCTAATTCACCACTGGAGCAGCAGATTAGCACTGTTAAGGTATGATTTCTGGCTATCAATATGTCGGAGTAGAACAAGAGATAAACATTTGCATATCGGACTAGATGCTTTTATTAAATGAATGATTAGATAAATATTAATTAAATATATAACATTATATTTTAATGTATTCACTTTGGATGCAAGGCTGTGAAAGCTGAGCTAGAAAAGCGAGCAGAGATCCTTTCTGATCTTGAGGAGCAGTCTCAGGGATTAGGTCAGTACGTGTCATCAGGGGAGTCTGCACGGATCAAAGCTCGTCTGACACAGATCGGCAGGTACTGGGAAGAGCTCAGGGAGAGCGCGGAGCATTTGAATGGACAGTTGGAGGAAAGCTCCTCTCACCAGCAGAAATTTGATACAAACCTTCAACAGGTAAATTATATTTTGGTACCTTCCATTGGAAAAGGCAAAATTTGCTCTATTTTCTTCATCTCTGATTGCTGTTGGTTTTTCGAAGGTGCAATCAGAGATTGATGGTGTCCAAAAGAAACTGGACGCACCTCCGTCATCCTGTATATCCTCATCTGACATCTACAAAGCTCTGCAAGATCACATGGTATTTTACACATGATTTCAACATAGTCTGTTTTCATGTAATATATATTTTTTTTATCAGCATTTATATTTATAAGTGTTCGGTGATGTCTGTGCGTTTGTGCTCAGGATGTGTTCCAGTCCCTGGAGAAACTGAAGGCTACTTTGTTGACTCTATGTGCTGGGGCACGCAGGTTGAGTGAGAGAGAGAAATCAGAGAAAGCAGTAGCAGATCTACAGCACAGTTATGAACAAAACCTGAAGCATGCCAAAGACAAGCAGGGTCACATGGAGAGCCTTCTGTCCCTCTGGCAAAAGTTTGTACATTTCTATTTGGGCTTAATTATGACATTGTTACTTGGATCTGTTTAAATGTAGTTTGTTTATTATGATTTTAATTTCTAATGGAGCAGTTACACTTTGGTTACATTCATGACAGGAAATGGTGGTTACACAATCATCAGTTCACAAGTTTATATAGAACAAAAGTCATGGAAAATGTTGTATCTCCGGTTCACCTCACTTTTTTATAGATTTAGATTTTTTTTTATAGTCAGAGTTCAGAGTTTAGGTGCCTTGCTCAAAGGCACTTCAGTCAGCTCTGGGAATCGAACCGGCAACCTTCTGATCACAAGCCCAGATCTCTAACCACCAGGCCATGGCTGCCTACTTGTATAGACTGTGGGAGAAAACTAGAGCACCCACATTAAACCTAACCAGACACGGGAAGAACATGCAAATTACCCACTGTCCAACAGAGACCAAACTAAACACTCCAATTGTGTGTTTAAATTTGATTATGCACTATATGGACAAAAGTATTGGTCCTCCATCTAATTATCAAATTCATAAATCGACAATATGCTTCCAACTTCAAAGCAACAGTTTATGAAAGGCCCTTTTGTTTTCCAGCATGTCTGTTCCAAGCTTTATAAACACATGAACACCAGTGCCATACACAGAGCCCTCCCCTCAACCTCACCGAACAGATTTGGAATTAACTGGGGCAACAATCGAGGCTTTCTCGTCCAACATAAGTGTCTAGACATGCTAATGCTGCTTTGGCTTAATGTGCACAAATTCACATGGACATATTGCAAAGTCTTGTGAGAAACCTCCTCTGAAGAAACAAAGATTAAATGAAAAAACATCAGACTGTGGACATACCGGTCCGACCCGTACACTCTCTATGCTACTCGGATGTTGATGCAGAATGTGAACTGATGAAATGTATTACTGTAAGCTTGAATGCTCCCTTAGAAAAACCAAGAACATCCTAAAGGCAGCATATGGGATCCGCTGTGCATAGTATTCCACAGCTAGACAGAAGTTTGACCCATATTTTTACTTTTGGTTCAGGTTAACCTTCTGTGTATTTTCTTTCAGGTTTGAAAAAGACTCCAGTTCTTTGCAATTATGCCTCGAGAGATGCGAGTCTGTGACTGTTTCTGCAACACAGGTCCTCACAATTGACAAAACAAAACTGGATGGAGAGCTCATGGAACTTCAAGTGAGTTAAAAAATATATATAACAAAAGAAATACCTAGATCGTTCGCCATTGTGGTTAAATAAATGAACAAATGATTCTTTAGAATCTTCAGTCTGAGATGGATTCTCTGGTGTCAGTGTATGATGGACTGCCCTCCGGTGTCGATGAGCTCTTTTCCTCGGCATCAGACGAGCAAGTAAGGACTCTTCAGAAGGACCATGAACAGCTGAAGAATAGATGGCACTCCCAAAGCAAAGCAATACCTCACAGGTCAGACATGGATAAGTCATGTTGCATGTTTTAATATCGTCTATTGGTACTTTCACAAAAGGGACTCACTTTTGTAGGATACACTGACCAGCCATAACATTATGACCACTGAGAGGTGACATGAAGAACAATGATTATCTCTTCATCACGGCACCTGTTAGTGGGAGGGGTATATTAGGCAGCAAGTGAACATGTTATTCTCACAGTTGATGTCTTAGAAGCAGGTGAAAATTTAACATGTGATGGCTTGAAGACTAGGTCAGAGCATATGCAAAACTGCAGCTCTTGTGGGGTGTTGTCTGCTGTGGTCAGTATTTATCAAAAGGGGTTCAAAATTTGGTGGATCACTGGTAAATCAGCGACAGTGTCATGGGCGGCCAAGGCTCATTGATGCACAGTTAGAGGGAAAGCTGGCCAACAGAACAGAATAAAACAGAATGCCTTTATTTGTCATTACACATTATACAGGTGTACAGTACAATGAAATTGTTTCTTCACTGCGCTCTGATGCCAGACTTCAAACATGTTTAAGAGACTTGCTCAAGGACCCACAATGGTTGCCCAGAAAAACCTGGAATTGAACTGCCTTCCCACTAGACTCCCCCCATGCCCATGTAGTCTGATCCAGCAGACAAGCTACTGTTGCTGAAATTGCTGAATAAA
>JAYDZG010000011.1:13692299-13702702 GCA_034509265.1 Microcambeva bendego
TAAATATTTATTCTGTCTGTGTGGCCCTGTGATGAATGACCTGTACCACACCGTGGTCTGGTAGTTGTGGACCACTGTTTTAACAGGCTGGCATGTACACAACATAGAAACCAGCAGAACATAGTAACAAACTTATAAACAATTCAATGTGCCAGAGGTATGTCATTTTTATGTTTCACCGTTACTTTATCCTGGTCAGTCGCAGTGTGGCTGGTACCCAAGGAGTAACTGCCACTTTGCAGTAACATCACCTGGATCTTATTGGTAGGTTGCTCACAAAATATACCACTGCAGCACTCAATTGTAAATGCACAAAAAGAGCAATTTGGAATTCAACCAAAGATATTTCCTTTTATGTTATTTTTCATGATTGGGGCTGAAGTGAGGGAAGTTAACTAGTGATAGGAATTACAGCTTTTTGAGGGGATCCCGGTCTTTTGGCTCCGTTCCTATTAAAGACAAAACATGGCTCTTCGTTCTTTTTTACAGGCCGTGGCGGTGCTTATTAATAATATATGAAACAGAAGTGGCCACTACGCCAAACCTTTCTGTGCAATAGACACACCAAACTGAGTGTAAAGACTAATTCGGGATCTTAATAATAAATCTGGGAATAACTGTCTTGTAGGATATTCAAAAAGAGCTCCAAAACCAACAGACAAGCATAGATTCAGCACGAGAGAACCTGAACACGCTTTGCAGGAAGTACCCCTCGGAGGAGCTGACTGGCCTTGGGTCTGCTTTAACCGAGCTCGTCAAGAAATATGAAACTGTCAATCAGCTCTGTGTTAAAAGGCTAGGGTCGATGCAACAAGAGCTACAGCAGCTTTTTAGTGGTAAGTGTCTCATTCTGTGGTCGACATGAATGACCAGTTTCACTTTAATGAATCTATAGTCCATTGTAGACACTTCATTTACCCTCACTTCCTCCCATACCTCTTCAGATCTTGTGAAGCAGTTTCACACGTGGCTGTCTGGACAGAAGGACATTGTGAGAGAATGTTCAGATTACTCCGGCGACTCCGCTATTGTAGAGCGCAAACTGCAGAAGTTAAAGGTGTGGCTGAGTTATTGACTACTACTGTTCAGTGAAGAAAATAATCAAGTCTGTTTTGTTTCCAGGAACCTACATTGTTTTAATAACCTTAATAATGATTCATAAATAAGCAATCAATGCAGGTTTGAGATTTCCAACATATTTTTAGGGGGCTCTGGAGAGGGTAGAAGATGGTGAAAGTCGTTTAATGCAGGTGTGTCAGGAGGGTGAGAAACTTCTACTCCACCTTCCCAAAGCCAGTGCTGGTCAGGTACAGCAAAGCCTCTCATGCATCCAGCAGGACTGGGACAGTTACGTAGGACAGTGCAAGCTAAACCAACAAAGCCTCGAGGAGAGTGCTAGTCTGCTCAGTGGGTGAGTACATGATCCTGATTAGATCAGTCTAAATACTCCAAGGCTCATTTCTCTGTCCTCTGTGCTTTTTAGAAGTTCATTCTGAAATATTTGAAGACATTTGGGGGGTGTTCGAGAATGTAGAGCGCTGCAGTGGTCTAGGTAGAGAAGGTTTCGAACAGCCTATTTTCAGGAGCTTGCATAGGACGACATAAAAAAGGATGTAGAGAGCACACTATGTTTTTGAACATATGACCGTATGTATGGCACAATATTGTCTTCCTGAGGTTTTACACACAAAACAATAAAACCACGATTCAATGAAGCCTTGAAACTTGATGTAATGTGGTTCTGAGAGTGTTGCAGTTAAAATATGTCGAGTTTCAAGGATGTATGGTAAACCTGTAAATGCGCTCCATGGACACGTGGAGTCAAATATATTTGTCGGCCTATGTTAAATAATAGGGTAGTTTTAGACAATAATATTTAAAACAATTGATAAACAGTTAAAAATCAATGTAAAAATATAATAACCCCTTGTTTACATCACACACTCCTCAAGTTTAAGAGAAAAGGTCGAGTTTTAGGGCATGTCACAATCATACTTCTTATCACAACCCATGTGTACACATGGAGAACATGCAAACTCCATACAGAAAGGACCCAGATTGCTTCACCTGGGGATCAAACCCAGAACCTTCTTGCTGTGACATGCCCATCAACAAACATGCCATTTTAAAAGCACCGACATCCACAGTGCTTCCAAAAATGTACTGAAAAGTTAATAGTGCGTATGAAGGGGCAATAAGGAGGTTTTACTTCTATGTCTTTGCACTTTTTGTTCAGCTTCGAAAACGACCTGCAGAGGCAGAGCCGCTGGCTGGAGCGTATGGAAGTGAGGCTGAGCACCGAGCTTCCTGAGGGCAAACACATCGAGCAAGAAAGAACAACACTAGAGCGTGTCGAGGCATTTTATGAAGAAGCTCTGAAGGAAAGGTCAGTCACTGGTACTAGTAATGCTCTCTCGGAAGACTTGTTGGACAGCCAGTAGCTGTTGCTGACATTGATTTTTCTCTAACAGGGATTCCTTTGAGAGTTTGTGCCAGGAGGCTCAGACTTTAAGTGAGGGAGGTCACGGCAGTGGTGCTGAGTTGCGGGTAGCGACGCAGCTGCAGATGCAACAGCAGTGTCTGCTGAAAGCGGTGCGAGAGCGGCTGCGGAGCTGCCAGCAGAGCCTGCAGGAGCAGCAGAGCTTTGAGGAGATGCTGCAGAGCACGTGGGCCTGGCTCAGCAACATACAAGAACGACTCACAGTGCTTAACAGTACCGCTGGCAACAAAGAGACTCTGGAGAAGAGGCTGGTGCTCGTTCAGGTTAGTAGCTATTTTATGATCTGATTCATTAGCATATTTATTTATATGGTTAGTTATATAGTTAAAACGTTTACATCATTGTGATCACATCATTCTATGGCTGAAATCACTCCAAATGCAGTTACTACCAAACCTAACGACTAAAACTTTTTACTTTTACATTTTTGATTGTATGAATGTCATGATGTCAATTCCCAGGTGGGGCAGACCTGGTCCTTTCTGTGTGGATCTTACATGTACACAGAGATTGAGAACCGGAACTACTCACAGTTCCAAAAAGCTTTGTGCTTTTTCCTCCACTTCTAAACACAGTACTTACCAACCGGCTGCATTTATATGTTTGGTTTTGATGACAATTGCTGTATTAGTCCTACCTGGTGGCATAACTGAGACTAAATACTGAGTTCTTTTTACTTGAAGAACCTTTAACTACTATTGCTTGATTACTTGAGTACTTGTTTGTGTTTTTGTAGGATATCCTATTACAGAAAGGGGAAGGAGAAGTCAAGCTTAATATGACAGTTGGGAAAGGGGAGCAGGTTGGGAAGAATTGCAGTAAGGACAAGCAGAAGGCCATCCGCTCTCAGCTCCAGAGTCTTAAAGATTCCTGGGCCAATATGCTCATGACTGCAATGAGCAGTCACAGGTACAGTTATATTCACCCACAGTTCAGTAAGAGAGCAAACAGCTGCTGGTAAACACTGTTATATACTGAGTGTTTACAGCTATGTAGTTATTGATAGTAAATGATGATCTCTGTTTCAACTTTGCATCTTTGTGGACGGGACACAGTCGTCTAGAATGGACTGTGACCCAGTGGAACAGTTATCAGGAAGGGAAAGCACAGCTGCAGCAGTGGATGGAGACCGTGGAGCAAGAGATTGGAGTTGCTCTACCTCAACAGCCTGGTTTGAAAGAGAAGACCTCTCTGTTGGACCGCCTACGAGCCATAGAGGCTGATGTGGAGGGTCACTCTGCTGCACTCAGCCGCTTAAACGAGAAAGCCATTGAACTGTTCGAGAAGACCGGAGACCAAGTCTTTGCAGAACAGCCTAGAGAAAATCTAAATGCCCAGTTCTCTAACATCACAACAGTCATAAAAGTAAGGAAGGGTGATCTGGTCTTGCTTTTAGCTTTGGAAAAAAACACTATTGAGTGCTCAGTAAAGCTGTTTGTATGGAACCCTATGTTGTGTCATTACCTTAGAGTAAGGTACAGCAGATGGAAGAGACGGTGAAAGAACATGAGCTGTATCTGAAATCTGTGAGGGAACTAAATGACTGGCTGACCTCTGCCAAAGAGGAGCTCCAGCGCTGGTCTGACATGTCTGGAGATGCTACGTCTGTTCAGAAGAAGCTCTCCAGAGTACAGGTTGGGATATATAATTCCTTTTATTTATTTGAAATAGATTTTTTTTTATATATAATATAGATACACAGTGTGTATTATGTTAATCTGGTAGAACTTTTTTTACTACTTGTTGCTATATTAAGTCTAGGGATTTAGAAAGTTAAATACAACCAAAGATACAAATAAGAGACCCCTTTATGGGTATTTTATTCTAATTCTTATAAAAGTTTATAAACAACGGACGACACGGTGGTTTAGTGGGTAGCACTGTCACCTCACAGCAAGAAGGTCCTGGGTTCAGTCCCCGGGTGGGGCGATCTCGGTCCTTTCTGTGCTGAGTTTGCATTGCTCCCAGAGCAGCCCTGCTTCCTCCCTGTTCCTCCCTCTCGTGTCTGCGTGGGTTTCCTCCGTGTACTCTGGTTTCCTCCAACAGTCCAAAGACATGCTATCAGGTTGTTTGGATACACTAAATTGTCCTGTAGGTACCTGTGATGGACTGGTGGCCCATCAAGGGTGTTTCATTGTGCTTTGCATCCATTGAAGAGCTGGCATAGGCTCTAGCACCCCTCCCCGACCCTAATTAGGACAAGGGGTTAAAGAAAATGAACTGAACTGAATTGAGAATAAAACAACACTTTTCATTTTGGTCAAACACACACTTTTAAAGTAAAGAAGCTGATTTAAAAATGGTCTCCTATTTTTCTCCATGGTTGTATGTTTTGATCGATTGAATACATTAGACATACGTTTGTGTTGAGGTTGTAGTAAATCGATTCTGCTTTGTGGTGGCAGGAGCTGCTCGACTCGAGGAAGCAGGGCAGGGAGCGCCTGGAGCGAGTGCAGCAGTGTGGAGCTGCAGTTCGGGACCACACCTCCACCATGGGGTGTGAAGTCTTGGAGAGGGAGGAAGCAGGGCTGCTCTCTGCCTGGGAGCAATGGGAGCGTGGGGCTAATCATGTACGCTCTAGCTTGGAGGCCATGCTGACCCAGATGGCTAGCTCAGAGCAGGAGTTCAGCGGTCTGGCTGCGCAGTTAGAGCTGGACCTGCGGGACTTTAGCAGCCGGCTGCAGGAGTGGCGCAACACGCTGCAGCAAATCGAGGCCATGAACACTAGTGAGGAAGCCGTACATGGCTGGCAGATTGCCAAGGTATTGTGTTTAAA
The DNA here is from genome assembly GCA_034509265.1 of Microcambeva bendego. NCBI lineage: Eukaryota > Metazoa > Chordata > Actinopteri > Siluriformes > Trichomycteridae > Microcambeva > Microcambeva bendego. The sequence continues at coordinate 13,697,576 of JAYDZG010000011.1, forward strand.
ATCTTCTGTGTGAAATCATTTATAATTTAAAATTACATTTAGTGTAGGAAACAAACACATTTAATTAATCACTTACATCTAGGAGCAAGATAAGGTAGCCACCCCAGAATAAAACCATCAAGAGTCTCTGAAATGGACCAAGTCAAGATTCTAAGCTCTCCATGTATCATGCATCAAATTGAACCTAAACCATCTTGTTTCTGCCCCCTGTCAGGACACAAGGGAAGCTTTACTCGATGCAGAACCCGCGTCAGACAATCTAAAGTCACAGCTGAATGACCTTTGTCGTTTCTCTCGTGACCTGGGAACACAGTCTGCTACAGTGTCTGCTCTCATCAAAGACTATAACAGGTATTAATACATATCAGACCAATTATAAATGGAAGGAAGATGAAAAACCTCGAACACAATATATGTCGTACCATTAAATACAATTTAATGGTTTAAATTGACCTCCGATCGGCATTCATTTTTTTTCTCCTGTAGCCTCAGTCTGCAGGCTTCTCGAGAATGCCAGGGAAAAGAGAAGCTGCTGGAGCAAAAGTTCCGTGCAGCTTTCAGAGACTTTCAACAGTGGCTTATTAACGCCAAAATTAACACAGCCAAGTGTTTCGATGCTCCTCAAAATCTCAGTGAGGCTTCGGCTAGTCTTCTAAAGATCCAGGTACTGAATACGTGTATATCAACTAAATATAACTATTGACTATGTGTCAGCAGTGCTGGACAAATACTTAGACAACTGTGTCACCCAAAGTCTAGATATTGCTTCATTGCATAATTATGGTAGATTTTTAACCATGTGGTAATTTAATTAATGAACAGTTATACACATATACGATAAAGGGACATAGAAGTATAGTTAAAATAACCAATAGTGAGGTGTCAACTGTGTAATTGTGATTGGCAGGAATTCCTAAGCGATAGAGAGCAAGGACACAGCAAACTAAACGTTTTGGGTGCCAGTGGAGACCTGCTGATCAGCATAGTAGCAATAGAACGAGCAGAAGCGGTTCGAGCTAAAGTGAGCAGCGCCAGGGAGGACTGGAAGATGCTAATGACAAACCTGCACCAAAGAGAGACGTCCTTACAAGTAACTCTTTCTTTCAAGCAAATTGCATTTGTTTAGTAATGTGACTATGCATTTGTGGGAATATTTTCAGTCATAACTTTATCGATAGTTGAAGTTTGAAAAAAGAAAAGAAAGTGTGTTTTTCCTTTCAGAATCTGCAAGCTCAAATGAGGGACTTTGAAGCCAACGTGGAGCCGCTGCAGGACTGGCTAAATGAAAAAGAGGCAGCGGTGCAGATGAGCAGTAGTCGTCTGCATGACCTCCCGGCCAAGAAACACGAGCTCCATAGACTCCAGGTACAACAAACCATACCAGCTTATACACAGCACTGTCAGTTGTATTTCTTTTAATGGTTTTCTTGTGTTTTAACATTTAGCATCATTTTCCTTTTCACTACATCAGTCGAGCCATCTTCATTCATCCAGCTGGGCTTTATGTTTAATTTCATCTACATTTTCCTTGTCAGGACTAGATTAATAAGCATTGAAAAACAGATTTACATGTCCTTTAATAATCGAATGCCTAATCTAAATTGTTTTTAGCAAACCTGATTTTTTTATGCTCTGACCATCATCATTTTGTCCAAGATGTCGGTACGTAGGTCCTCCATCGGCCAACAGCGCTGCTTGGGATTTGAACCCTGCACTCCAGTTGTAGTAGGGTCAGCTCTACATAGTAATGTATAAAATTATGTAATCAGTAAGACCATTGATTCCTAGGCCTGATATTACATGAATCCCTCCATTTTTCCACTTAGTCTTTAATGTCACAGCGTTCGTTTTTATTTCCTTTCTCTAAATAAAATCATGCTTAGTCCCACGTGCTCCGATCTTTTGCAAGCTGCTTGTCATCTCACTGCATTCTGTGACTAACATTAACCATCTTTTTGAGCCTGCTTCTTAGAGCTGACTTTAACGCTAATGTCTTGTGTGTGTTAGTCCTAAGCTGCTTGCTACTGCTAATGTGCCTGTGCATTTACAGTCAGTGCTTGAGGAGTTGGCCTCTCGAGAGGCTCAGCTGAGCAGGTTAAGAGAAAAGGCCCAGCTCCTGTGGGATGGACACACAGCCGGAAAGGGCTTTGTACATCGTGTCTCTCAGCTCTCTGCTCAATATCTAGCTTTAAGCAACCTGACCAAGGTAATGTCTGCGTGCTTGCTTCTGGGAGGGACAGACTATTTTTGTGACCAAGTTGACATGTTTTATATAATGTTTATATATATACTACACATTTTGTAGTACAATTTAATTGAATTTGTATTATATTTCATGATTGTCCTCAATCCTTGAATTGGTTAGTTGTATTAATTACTGACTGAAACTTCAAGAATGGAACAAAGCTTGTCCTTCAAACACAATCACAATCTTCACTGAATTTATTGTTTGAGATAAACCAAACACCCACACTTTGTGAATTGTTCTTTATGTATTTGTATCACTAGGAGAAAGCTTTTAGGATCGAGCGGATTGTTTCCGAGCACCAGCTTTTCTCTCAGGGTCTGAAGGAGCTGCAGAACTGGGTGGCAGACACGAGTCATATGTTGCAGACGTACTGTACTCCAACAGCAGATAAGAATGTTCTGGACAGCAGGATGATCAAACTCGAGGTACTGTAGAGGTTTCATTGAAATGAATATGCTTGATTACTGGTGTTGTGACGAAGAGCTTGGGTGTTGTTCCAGGCCCTGCTTACAGCTCGCCAAGAGAAGGAGATACAGCTAAAAATGCTGGTCACTAGGGGAGAGTCTGTGCAAAGGAACACATCTGCTGAGGGAGTCCCTCTGGTCTGCAAACAGATACAAGACCTGAAGGACTCATTTGATGGTCTTCTCTCTTCATCAATTCAATGCAAAAGGTCATTTCATTCATACTGCATTCTCCTTCATCATTAAACGCTCATGAAGAATATCTGAATGGCTTCATTGCATCAGTTTCACTTTACCTCTTAATATTATGAAAGTGCACGTGAATGGAAGGTTGAATTTTGTGTTCTGACCTTACAGCCAGCTGGAGGCGGCTCTTTCACAGTGGACCAGTTATCAGGAAGATGTGCGGCAGTTTGTAAATTGGATGGAGCATGTCGAAGAAAGCTTAAACTCCACAGACAAACAATGCTCAGAGATGAGAGATAAATCTGCCAATCTAGGCAAAGCAAAGGTGTGTTATTATCTAAATGCTCTATCAGAAATGACTCAAACGTTGTAATAAAATGTGTTGGACTGAATTGTGAGTAAAAAGAGTTTTAATATTGTTTGCGGAGAAGATTTACACCCACAGAGTCTCACACAGAGACTGTGAATGTGATAACAGGGAACCCTAACCTTGCATCTTAAATGTTTTTACTCATAATTAATGGACTCGTTCTAGTTGCTGTATGAGGACGTCATCAGCCATAGCTCTGTACTGGACACCATTTCTGTCAAGGGCTCCAACATGGCTGAACACTATGTCACCCAGCTGGAGATTCAAGATTTACAAGAGCGGTACAACACTGTTAAAGAGAGGGCCCAGGTACAATCCCAAATCCTAAAGTAAAACATATGAATGTATCTGTGGTACTAATGAAACATGTGCGCTATACATATTTGCAGTTGGGAGTGGCAAAAGCAGAGCAGTTGGTCCAAGCTCATCAGGAGTACCAGTGCAGTCTGCATGAGTTTAAGGACTGGCTGGAGCTGCAGCAGGAAATGCTTAGTTGCTATACCCAGCTGGAGGAAGACGTTGACACCCTGGAAGAAACTCTGCAGAAGCTGCAGGTCCAAAACATTAAAATATAATTATTTATGATGGGTTAATATCTGATTACAGGTTTATCTTCAAAATATGTTGCTGTGATGTAATTCCTCTCTCTAAAATAGCTTTAATGTTCATCCGTCTGCAGGAGCTGCAGGTGCACTGCACGCAGGGACAGGCTTTACTCAACACTGTGCTAGTGAACCGAGAACAGGTTATCGCATGGGGAATGCCCCAGCTAGAAGATCGCATCCTGGAGACACTGCAGCAGGAATGGGGCTCCTACCAGGCCCGGTTAACTGAGACCAGATCTCAGCTAAACAGCGCCCTAGCTAAACTCCGTCAGATTGAACAGAAGTTCCAGCGCCTTGATAACTGGTTAAAGGGAATGGAGAGTAAGGGCCAGCTGCGCAGCTGCAGGCGTTCTGATAGAAGTACCAAGGAGGCCCAGCTACAGCTGCTTAAGGTTCGTAAGGAAACAAGCTCTGCTGTCATGAGCATTTGTAAAAATGGGAAATATAAACACGCTGAAATGACAGCAGACACAAGGGTTCAGGATACTGCTTTAACATTTAATCAAATCAGCTCATTTAAATCATTTGAAACAAATTGGTGAGCTCAGGGTGCTTATCACAGATAAGCTTTTTTATACAGATAAATTAATCTTGAAAAGCCAGTGTCGATTAACTTTTGTTGACACATATGTTTTATTAGACAAAATACTAAAATATTTTCGGCAAAGGACTTTATGGAAATTGGGTGTAAAAAACACTAGTTAATTAAAATTAAAATGCATGACAAAGGAGTTTATAGGAATGGAAACAAATGTTTCTGTAACCATGAAGCAGTCTCAGGTGAAAAGTAGAGAATAATACCAGGTCTGGTACAATTAAAATTCTGAATGACATTAAATGTATATCATTTAATGTATATCCTTCATACTATAAAGTGACTTCCATGTGCATAATAGCCCAGTGTCTTAACCACTAAGAAAAACTCCTTACTACTTTTAAAGCTAATGGTGCTCTGTAAAAAAAAAAAAACACAATTTTGCCCAAATCTCTGGTATTACATCTTGAGAATAAATATTCATGTTCATTAATTGTGTTGTGCAGGGATGGCATGAGGAGGTGCTAGTCTACCAGGAGGAAATCGAGGGTTTAAGTACTCTGGCTCAGCAGGTTCTGGAAGAAACTCACATCAGCAGTAGAGTCAGTACAAGGGCTACACAGCTGACTTCACGTTACCATGCCATGCTACTGCACCTACTGGTAAATCAGAACACCCCCCCCCCCCCCATTTTATATATAGTCTCCTCAACACAGTAC
>JAYDZG010000011.1:13720017-13730862 GCA_034509265.1 Microcambeva bendego
GAGGAGACATCCTTTGGGGGAGATATAAAGATATCCTCCTGATCTTATCAAGTTGAACCTGGTCCTCTCAAAAGAATCAGCGTTAACAAAATTAACTTTACAACTGACCATGTTGTGAGCGTAACTATCTGTGTCTTTAAGGCCTTGCAGTGTGAGTGAAGTATTCACCCCAGAACTAGAGCAGGAGAGCCAGATTGTACCAGGACAGAGGAGACAGATATGGGAAAGCTTAAAAAAAGACCAGACCACTAAACTTCAGCTTCTTCAGCGTACCCTGGTCCAGGATGTCAAGCAGCCGGTATGTGATCCTAATTATCAATGAATCCCAATTAAAAACCCAAGTTTTTCTGAACAGCGTATGAAATGAATTTCCTTTTTCAGGTTTATTCCAGGACCGCTCGTGTGAACACTTCAGCACCAGTTTATAAAGGAGAGGCTCAGATCAACAAGTCCACACTGAAGTCATTATACAGTGGATTTGGCCAGGCTATAGAGGACGTCTCTACACAGGTAACTTGTTTCTATAATCATGCTTATGTCTGTATTCTTTAATACTTCATACAAAGTGTGACATTGCTTGCTCTGTTGTGTGATCAGGGTGCAGGTCCAGTAGAAGACCAAGGCATCCAAATGCAGCAACAGCTGTATACAGCAGTCACATCCACCTCATGTTGGCTGGATGATGTTGAGAACACTTTGTTCTCAAAGTCAGTCCTTTTGACAGAGAATGCAGAGACCCAGCTATCCAACCATGAGGTTAGTGACATCACAAGAAGTAAAATATGACAATCACATAGATTTTATTTATACTCACAAATAATCAGCTTATACAATACAATATTTGCTTTGCTGAAATGCTTTCCTGATTTTTTTTATATATAAGCCATATATAGCAGCGGCAAAACACACTAGCCCACGAGTTCTCAAATCTCAGCTCCCCTATAAGCCGACTGGGCACATAAGTAGAAACTGTGGGTCTGTAGGGGGAGGGACGATAGTTAGAACTGGGATCCTTGTTGCTGGTTCAAGTTTGGCCTCTAGTTAAGTAAGGCACCTAACCTAACTGCTCTCTGGGTGCTGTGGCTAGGGCTGACCACCGCTCCGGCAATGTGTGCTCACTGCCCCCTGGTTTTCACTAGTGTGTATATGTGTGTTTCATTGCCCAGATTGGGTTAAAAAGTGGAGGATAATTTCATTTACATTTTCAGCATTTAACAGATGCCTATATCCAAAGCGACTTACAGTACATTTACATTATACAGTCTGAGCAATTGAGGGTTAAGGGCCTTGCTCAAGGGCCCAACAGCAGAAACCTAGCGGCAATTAGGTTTGAACCGGTGTCCTTTGGTTTACTTGTCCAGTACCTTAAATACTAGGCTACAGCTGCACAGTGATGAAAGGAGTATTCTAAATAAAAAAAATAAGCTTCTGCCTACTCTAAATTGCTTGATCATTATGTACATACATCACTTCCATTAAGGTTAGTGTCTTATTTACTTTTTATGTCTTCCAGGCTTTGTGGAAAGATACGACTGAGGTGACGGAAGAGGTGAAGCACAGTCGTGTACTGTTAGAGAGTGTGGAGTTGCCTGGAGAAGAGCAGGCTCTGATGGTGGAGACTCTTGACTGCCTGTCTCAGCGACTCGGCGCCTTAGACTTGGCAGTGGAGCGTCGATGTGATAGAATGAGGAGCAGGATGCAGGATCTTACTGCCTTTCAGGTTAAAGTTCGAACCTCAATATTTTCTATCAGAGAATAATTACCTGGGTATTATGTCTTATGGAATTATTACTTTATTTCTTATATTTTACAGGCTGAGCTGGAGCTCCTTTCTTCTGCTCTTAGTGAGAGAAAGTTTCAAATTCTACAGAAGCTGGCCGGAATTCTCGATCAACCAGCAGAAAAACAGCTAGAGGTAAATGAAATAAACAGTTCTGTACATTCACATACATACACAAAAGATTGTTTCGGATCTGTACCTGATCTGTACCCTGACAGACTATTTCAGAGGCGGAGGAGTCCCTTAAAAAAGTAGAGCAGAAAATTACGGATCTAAAATCCAGAGGAGCAAATCTCCAGCTAGATCAAATTTCCACAAACGAACTGCTGAAGCTTCAGGTACACATTCAGTCTTTATCCCTCCGTATTAAAGCAATACTTTATTCAACAGAAAAAGATATTGCTTCATATTATTTGTGAGTTTAAAAATAATGCTGTATTTTTGTGTCAAGGATGCCTATGAGGAGTTAGCTATAATGGTGGGCTCACGCCGGAGTGGGCTGAATCAAAACATGGCTCTGAAAAGTCAGTATGAGCGAGCACTGCAAGACTTGGTGGATCTGGTAGATACTGCTCAGGATAAGATGGCTGCTCGACAGAAAATAATTGCTTGCTCAGTGGAAGAAATCCAGAGCCTGTTAGACAAGCATAAGGTAAACTGTTTAAGCACTTCCTTCAATCCAGCATGTTTAATAGGAACCATCATAACGTTTGTATTAATTATTGCTTTTCAAGGATTTTTTTCAAGGACTGGAGTGGCACATGGTCCTGACTGAGACGTTTTATAAAAAAATCAGCGCATTTGTTCTTCCTCAAGAGAGCCAAGCTCTAGAAGACACTCTGGCCCAGGCACAGGATGTTCTAAAGCAGGCTCATAAGAGAGGAGTTGAACTGGAACATATTCTTGAGGCAAGTTATATCTAAATAAGCACAGTCATTAATGGTTAATAATATTTTTTATTTATGATTGTTATATTTTCATGTTGTTATTGCTTAGTTAGCTGGCTGTGCTCAACTATAAGCATTGGGAAGTTCATTAGAGTACAGTGCAGTAACATGTACATCTAGTTATCTGTTTATGAGTTCATAAAAGAGGCAGTAATGTCTTCCCTGGGATTTACATTATTTTGTTTCTCTGGACAGCTATGAAGCATTATACTGATAGCATTTCTTACTGCAGTTTAAGTCACTTGACATTAGGACAGAGAGCATCAATCCTAAGCAGGATGGGTTTAATTGGTCTAACAAACATACATTTCAAATATCAAGGGAAATCAAGAAGGTCCGATTGTGTTGTGCTTGTTCAATTAGCACCAAAGCATCGTTTGACATTTTAAAACCACATCTATTATTGCTTGCATATTGTTTAATAATGTGACTATGTATATTTTTTGCATTTTAGTCTTAATCCAATGCAACTTGCATTACAGTATACAGTTTGAGCAGTTGTGGGTCATTGATGGTTAAGGGCTTTGTTCAAGGGCCAAACACCAGCAATCTGGTAGTGGTGGGGCTTGAACCGACATCTTTTGGAATACTAGTCCAGTACATTAACCATTAGGCTACAGCTTTCCCCATATTAGTGTGTGTTGATGTATATTTGTTTATTATTTACCAGACGTGGAGCTCCCTTGTGCAGGACTACCAGTGTCTAAACCGACATTTGGAGACTGTTGAGAGCCGCATGCCTGCTGTTCCTCTCTTAGAAGAGACAGAGGAGCGGCTGACAGAAAGAATAGCTCTATATCAGGTACAGTAATACAACATTTTATCGACGTCTATACAATCATGGAAAAAAAATAAGAGATCAATTCTTGTTTTTGAATTTCTGGGTGTGTGTTTGACCAAAATGAGCAGTGTTGTTATATTATATACGTATGTACTAGAATAAGAATTATAATAGAGTAGAACAATGCTACTCATTTTGGTCAAACACATAAACAAATCTGATCTTATTCATCCAGGGCCTAAAGTCCATTTTAACCGAGCACCAGCACAAGCTACATCAGGTGCTGGAGGAGGGGAAATGCTTGCTACAGTCTGTGGCCTGTCACAGTCTGGAGAACCAGCTTGCTCTGCTGGGGGAACACTGGCTTAACAACACCAACATTGTAAACAAAGAGCTGCAGCATCTGGAATCTATTCTTACACACTGGACGAGGTTTGGGCCTGGCACATGCATATCAATACTTAAACTGTCTATTTCATAATTATGAGCTAGCTAAAATAGCATCTCTACCCTTACAACCACTATTAAGAAAAAGATGGAGATGTTATTTGGTCTGTTTTTCTGGGGGGAAATGGTTGTTCCCTGGATGGTTTCCAAGATAATTTTACCTACAGGGTTATTTTTAACCAAGGTAGAACCATCGTGTGGATAAAAAGCCACAAAGAAAATGAAGATATGACCCCCATAAGGGAAAAGAATATCTAAGTAAAACCCACATTTTGGGAAAAAAATCTTCAAATGAGAGGCACTCTCCTCTCTCCGTTCCTGGAAAGCTGGGGAGAGCCACATTATCCACTTATGTTGTAGAACCTGTAGATGTTATACGATTACAGTGAGAAGGTCAGCTGTGGCCACTTAAAGGCCTCTCAGGCAAATGAGGTGCAGTAGCATTAGTCTGGGCGTGGTGGCATGGTAGGTTAGTATGATTCTTTATGACCGTTTGGCAAAATAAATGTTCTTGTATATTTTTTTCTGATATTAATTATCACACTAAAAACATTTTAATGCTTAGTACTTTCAATGAAAAATGAGTCATGGTTGTTTTGCTTAGGTATCAGAATGAATCTACTGAACTTAATCAGTGGCTTCAGCAAGCTCTGGAATGTCTCGAGTATTGGAGCACGCAGTCTGGAACTGTTCCTGAAGAGCTGGAGACCGTTAAAGATCACCTGTCTGCTTTCCTGGTTAGTGTCAAAATCATCAAAAACTTTAAAACGCTAACTAGAATTTGTCTTGAGCCTTCTAGGTGTGAAGTAAGGAACTGTATGGGTAATACATGAATCTTTTGTTATGTGTAGGAATTCAGTAAGGAAGTTGAAGCTCAATCCAGTCTGAAGGTCTCAGTATTAAATGAGGGAAACCAGCTGTTGAGGCAAAAGAAAGCAGATACAGGTGTTCTTCGGGCTGAGTTGGCTCGTGTTGAAGCCCAGTGGACAGAACTGCTTACTCGTATCCCGATAGTACAGGAAAAACTCCATCAGGTAATGTATTGTACTTCTGGCACTTTTAGTGCATTTCACCAGGATATCTTAGCTGGCCAGGTCTCCTTCATTTAATGAGATGCAGGATTAATAGGGAACCTTTTGAAAGAAGAAACAAATTATGTGGACGAATAATCCGGACAAAGGGACCCCATGTCACATGATTTCAGACAGTTCAGACAGCCTAGGCACTGCACTTGCACATATCTGGGGTTTTCAAAAGCTATCTCATGACTCTGCCACCTGCTCACTGGGCTTGGGATGTCACAATACCAGAAATTTAAAAGTCTGTACCAGTACCACCAAAAATCCACATTTCTCGATACTAATTTCGATACCATGAAGAAGAAAAAAAACAATGAAATGAATGTATGTCAACATATATGCATTTATTTAAAAAGTCTTTTTCTAGCAAAAATGGCAATTTAGTTAATTCCTTGATTTTTCCAAGTAATAAAAATAAATAAATAAAACTATAATGTACCAATAAAAACAGCAAACTTTATTTTGGTATAGTATTTACATTAATACTATTGCTACGCTACTTAGACGCATTTTACATCTTCCTGTGCGTGCTCTCGAGAAGGACTCGGTTCCAAAACCTTGATGCCTTATAATCCTCCTACTTAGTCAAAACTTCAAATATAAACGTATATTCAACGGAGAACGAGTCAGCATCAGATGCTCACACATTCAGGAAGGACGTGAAAAAAAATTCAATGTTAATAAATGATTGTTTACTGTATCTAAAGATATACAAGTGTGTGTTTGGATGTAATTCCGAGCTCGTCAGTGAAGTTTAAGCATTCAGTAGCTGTTTGTATTTAACACCTGTCACATTGATTTGAATGGTACATGCTAATGCTAATGACATGTGAGGTAATCGCTACCTAGATAGACCATTCGTATAACCTTATTAATAAAGCGATGACTTTATAGAACACTAACTAGTTAAACAGTAATGGAGTGATGCAGCTCACTAAGATTCCTCCTGGTGTTATTGTTTCTCGGCTTGGTAGCGTCATGACATTAGTATGTGGTCTGGGCAATCTGTGAAACCTTCAGTACCTCCGGTACCACAGAAAACAAGAACCGAATCATTTCCAGAACTTGTGACCTGGCACCATCTTGCAGGCACAATTGGCAGTGTCTGCAGCAGACAAAACTGGTCACAGAGTCTGCTGAGTGGGAAAGACTGGATGAGGTGGGTGGGGTTTTTAAAAGCTGTGCACGGTTGAATGCCTGTGCAGAAGTGGATGAGTGAATCCAACTAAGTATTGTCAAAAAAGGGGGGTTAAGGTACTACACACGCATCGAAAGCAGGTAAATGCTTTAAAATAAAAAAACAGCAGCTCTGAATAACTTTTCTAGTATCACTTATTTTACCATGTACGTGAATATTTTGTGGTATTTGAACCCAGTTGTAATAATGTAGTGTTTTTTTTTATCCAGTCCCAAATGGACAAGTTAGCTTCCTGCCATGCCATCACTGAACTTGTGAACTGGATCTCACTGATGGAAAACGTGATGGAAGAGGATGAAGAAAACCTTAACGGAGCCGTGGGGTCAAAAGTTATTCAGGAGTTCCTACAGCGATACAAGGTAGGTCCACCTTATGTCACTTTGATGGATTGTAACTTGATTTACAGGATTTAAAAAATGATTCTTTGTAGTATGTTTCTAAATTAGACCTGACTATAATCTGACAAGTATCTAAACTTTCCCCCTTTCAGGGATACCGTGTGGATGTGAACTGTAAACAGCTGACGGTGGACTTTGTGAACCAATCGGTGCTGCAGATCAGTGGAGATTTAGAGAGCAAGCGAAGTGACAAGACAGACTTTGCCGAGAAGCTCGGAGCCGTGAACCGTTGCTGGCAGATACTGCAGGCTCGCGTTACAGAGAGGGTGAGACAGGCTTTCCAACATTTGATGTGATGTAAATTAATCAATTATCTCATGACTATTGTAAATTGGGTTTTGTTCAGGTTCAGTACTTGGAGAGCTTGCTTCAGTCCTGGCTGGATTATGAGAGCAATGTACAGGCCCTTAAGACCTGGTTCTGTGCTCAGGAGGAGCGACTAAAAAGAAAACAGAGAACTGAGGATCTCTCGTCAGTGCATAATGCTCTTAAAGACTGCCAGGTACATCTTTAATTGCACTGTTGTAAATTGTGGACCATGTAGATCCCTTGTTTACAAAGCTACACTATTAATTTACATGACAATTCAATGAAAACATACTATAGACAGTTCAATGAAGTCATACTATAATTAACTCTATTTTACTTTTTTAAAAGCAGCAATAAATAACCTTTATAATTAACCATGCCCTGGTGAACAGGAGAGTTTTTACAATTGCTATTTAGCATGTATGTAGTTTAAGACAGGAAATGTGGTTACCCTATATGAAAGCTAAATGAAAGGTTTTGTTGAAGTTTGAAGAGCTCTTCTTATTAATTAAAAACTTCTGAATGTTAAAAAGGTTACGACTACTGTGTTAGTTAGTCTAGAACAGAAAGTCAATGGGCATAGCAGATACTATAAATGTCCTGTGATGCAAGTTATGTTCCAAATATGTTTTATTGTATTGATGTTAAAATTGTACTTCTCATTGTTTTGCCCACTTCCACAGAGGAGAACGAAAAACCCAGTTTTAATTGAAAATATAAATGACCTTGCATGTGTCTTTCTTTTCCATACACTTAATAAATGTGCACAGGAGATGGAGGAGATGGTTAAAGAGAAAGAGAAGGAGGTGGAGAAAGTAGAGGAGCAGGCCTGTGCTCTAGTCCAGAACAAGACAGATGAAGCCTGTGCTGTAGTCATGGAAACACTCCAGGCACTCAATCACACTTGGGCCAATCTCGATCATTTGGTATGTTCACTTTTCACATTTCGAACAAAATCTAAACCTGTTTATGGATTATTTGTGTTTGGTGAGAGTAAACGATGCACTGTGCTTTACAGATAGGACAGTTGAAGATCAGTCTGAGGTCAGTATCAGATCAGTGGAGTCAGCACAAGCGGGCAGCAGAGGAAATCAACAGCTACTTGACAGAAGGAAGATACTCAGTGTCCCGCTTCCGACTGCTGACCGGTTCTCTGGAGGCTGTGCAACTTCAGGTGGACAGTCTGCAGGTAGGTTGGTTCTCAATAGTTATCCTCAAAGATTTCATTTTTATGTTTATGGAAAGTACGGAATGGAAATGTGATCTCTTGCTGGGTCAGAATCTCCAAGATGAGCTGGGAAAGCAGGAGACCAGTTTGAGAAAGTTTGGAGCAATCACACATCAGCTGTTAGAGGAGTGCCACCCATCTGTGTGTGACTCTCTAAACAACACACTTAAAGATGTCAATGCCAGGTAAGTACTATTGGATTACATTCACATGAAACAGCTGTAGCCTAGAGGGTAAGGCATCAGTCCAAAAGCCATCAGTCCAAATGTCGATGGTTGGGATCCCACCTCTGCCACTCATGCTCTGGCCGAACACCCTTTCCCTCCAAGGTTGGAGAGCAAGATCTGATCTGAGCTTCAAAACATTCTGGGGCTAGCAGAAATAGCATTTCATTGTGCTGTACATTTGTATATGTACATATGATGTTCCATCCTCCCCTCAGATATTATTTCCATGTGTTAATGTTTGGGATTTAGGTGGAACAGCTTGTTAGAAGAGATCGTGGAGCGACTGAAGAGCAGCAAAGCTTTGTTGCAGCTGTGGCAGAGCTATAAGGACCGGTATGAGCAGAGTAAGAACAGCATTCAGATACTGGAGGAGAAAGCAGAGCAGCTACTCAAGATCGCTAGCAAAAAGGACATTTCTGAGGAAGAGGTGTCAGTTTGGATCCCAGACTGCACAGTAAGTTAGAGATAATTTAGCTTCTTTTTTTTTATCTCTAAAGTATTTATTTTTCTTTTATAACTGAATGTCATGTTGCTAGTTTTAGATAAAAAAGGAAAAGAAATTAGACCTTATGTCAAAGCTTAAAATACACATAAAATATTGACCATCATACTTTTTTTATTATTATTTTTTTTAGGAGTTGCTGCGTTCCCAGGCTCCAGTTCAGGCCTCTTTGCAAGTCCTTTTGGAACTAGGCGAGCAGCTCAAACAGCAAGTGGACACCTCCGCGGCAGCCTCCATCCAGTCCGACCACCTTTCACTTTTGCAGCGTCTTAACTCCATGGATCAAGCCCTCAGCCGACAGCAGGCGGCACTGCAGGTCTGATCCCGTATTATGGATCCATAAAACATTATAAGCGACGTGGATGTGTACTGTAATGACAAGCATGCCCCGTGTGTGTATCTTTAATTACAGGCAGGAATGCAGGACTATGAGACCTTCAGTGAGCAGCTAAACTCTCTGGGCCGGTGGATAGTTGAGGCTGAGGAGACTCTTAAGGGTCAGGATCCCAGTGGTTCTACTGATCAGACGGTTATTGAGGATCGCATGAAGGAGTTAAAGGTAAGACTAGCTATCTTAGACATGTTTGTTCTGATGTATAACTGTGCCACAACATTATGAAAATATTAACATTTGCCACATGCTCAAACAGAAACAGATGCTTAAGTTCAGCAGCATGTCGCCAGACCTTGAGCGTCTAAATGAGCTGGCGTACAGACTGCCGCTCAGTGACTCTGAGGTTAAACGCATGCAGAACTTGAACAGGAGCTGGGCTGCCACATCAGGCCAAACTACTGAGAGATTCAGGTATGACTGTAGTACAATCATCACTCTAGTAATCAAAGGGTCCCTGGTTCAATCCCCACCACTTCCACTGCACAAAAAAAGTCACTTTGGATAAATCATCAGCTTAGTTTTATTTTTTATTGTATTAAATAAAAACAAAACATCAGTAACAATGAAACTAAATGCATTAAATAGTTTACAATTCCCAAACAACTTAAAATCAAATTGAAATGTTTTTATTTGCAGTTGTCTTAAACAAGCATTCTTTTAGACGTCAATGTATATTGTCTATAGTAAGTTGCAGGCCTCGCTGCTACAGCGGCAGACATTTCTGGAGAAGTGTGAGACTTGGATGGAGTTCCTGGTACAGACGGAGGAGAAGCTGGCCGTGGAGATCTCTGGAAACTTCCAGAGCTTGATGGAGCAGCAGCGAGCTCATGAGGTACAATAAACATTGTCGTTTAATAATAAATTAATCCAGATAAGCCTGTATCATCTTACTAATATGCCACAGATTATTAACTTTGAAACACACTCTAACTTTATTGTTCACTATATAGCTGTTCCAGGCAGAGATGTTCAGTCGACAGCAGGTTCTTCACTCCATTATTAGTGATGGACAGCTCATGATTGAACAGGGACAAGTGGATGACAGGTAAGGGAATTCCATGAAATGATAATTTTTAAGCTCTTGGGTGGTGCATTACTAAAACACATTAGTCTTAAGATCTTAAGCTCTTCAGTTCAGGGTGGCTGCTAACAGAGATGATTGGCTGTGTCTGAGGAATGAGGGATGCTGCTGACTCCTCTATTGGCTGATCGAAAGTGCTTACACAGATAGGGGCAAATAATGGAGATCAGTTCATGTGTCTGTGTATGATATTTGGTTTTCTGTGTAAAACCATCTCTTGAAGGTAAAAAGAAGTAGTTGGCAAGCTGTGTTGGAAGGGGGAATGTGAAAAATACAGCCTGTAGAGGAAATACAATTGTTCAAGTACATATATCAAGATTGTGGAAAAGAGAGAAAAATTAAATTGCTTATCAAGTCTGTTGAATAATTACTTGATCATTTGAAACTGAGATTACGCATTCTTTTTCTGCAGAGATGAGTTTAAGCTAAAGTTGGCTCTGTTGAGTAACCAGTGGCAGGGTGTGGTGAGGCGGG
>JAYDZG010000011.1:13760481-13772043 GCA_034509265.1 Microcambeva bendego
TATTCATGTTTTTCCATATCCCATTTTTTAAATGTTTGCAATAGTTTAATAGATCTCGCAAGTCTTTATTAGACAAATACATTGCTTCCTTTAAAAAAACCATTCATTTCATTTTGAAATTAAAATATATATTTTACCATTAAGGCAAATAAAATTAAAAGGAAAAATCGGAATATTATTATTGTTACTTACTGCAATAAAGAACTCTGTGAGTTTAGAAAGATTACAAGTCTTTTTGATAGCAGTTGCTTTCTTTGAACATTTTGTCAAATTACTTTGTTTAGAGAAAAGAATTTGTGGATAGCATTGTGGTACAGAAACTGCACCGTGCAGACACTGGGAGAACATGCAAACTCCACCCAGAAAGGACCGGGTTGTCCCACTTGGGATTTGAAACCAAGACCTTCTTGCTGTGAGGTGACAGTACAACCTATGACTCGCTATGTCACACCCAGCATGCATGATAAATGTAAATGAAATAGGATGATGTCATGTGATAGAAAATACTATTCACTCTGGTTACTTTTCAGGTCTCAGCCATTCAAGCTAATGAACTTCGAGAACATTTAATGACCTGAAAAACTAAGAACTGGTTGGAGGATTCTGATACAAAGTGTTTATGGTGATCAATTAATTGATGTTTTTAATTATTATTAAAGCACTACAACTTTTAATATAAAATCTGCTGATGGACAAGCTTTTTATCAAGTACACCAGCGAAATGTTCAGATTTTTGTGAGGTTATTATCACAACCAGAAACCCTTATTACTTTAAGGTTAATACGTGTTATGGTGGCTAAGTGGGTAGCACTGTCGTCTCACAACCAGAAGGTCTTTGGTTTGGTCCGGGTCCTTTCTGTGTTGAGTTTGATGTATGTTCTACCTGTCCGAGTGGGTTTTCTGCGGGTGCTCCGGTTTCCTCCCACAGTACAAAAACATGCAAGTGGGGAGAATTGTAGAGACAAAATTGTCCATGACTGTTTGATATAAACTAGTGTACTAATGAATCTCGTGTAATGAGTTACACATTGGTGACATTCATGACAGGAAATGGTAAAACTTGATGTCAAAATAAACTTTAAACCCAATGTATCCTCTCTAAACACTATGTTTTGTAAGATGCTTCTTCAATAACAATGACTGAATAAATCTCAATAAACAGACTCTTGCTCTTTAAAGGTTATTTTATTTAAATAAAATGATTAATAATTCATACATAATGTAATTTATGACAACAGATTAATATTTTGTATTTAAATTTTGTTAATAACTTTATAAGAAAATATCAACTCTTAAAGACTTGGATTCTAATATTAAGAAATATTATACCATGTCTAGTAGCTTGAGCTTTTAAAAATTGTACACATAACTACAAAACATATGAAGAAACACAGTTAATAGACGTGAAAAGAGATTTCATAGTTTTATCATTTAGTAAATTAATGTGATAATTTAATGCATTTTCTGTATTGCTGAGTAAACCTTTGGTATTATGTTGACTACATACAGTATATACAGTAGTGGGTTATTGATAAGAGTATTTCAGGCAATGGTACTTCATACAAACCATCCCCTTAAAGCCATTAGCAAATGTCAGCCCTCTCTTAATCTAAACATAAAACCCAGCCTAGTTCACTGCATTCTCTTTTAAAGTGCTACACACATCAAGAAAGTAAAAATGAGGCAACGGTTGAGCCTTAGAAATGCAAGGAGCAAACAGCACAAAGTGTTCATTTCTTAAGAAAAATGCAAATCCTCATTACAAATTATTGCAGCATCATCACAAACTTTACATGCAATACAGTTTGTCACCACAGTGGGTGGAACTTGTCATAAAGCCAGAGGGAAGATATGCATTAACTGTCATTTTTAATTGGTCTGATATTACTATTGCTTCGCTCTTTATAAACTAATAGCTGGACCACCAAGCAACAACATGAAACAAAGGGGCTTATTTAATTTAAACACATTCCAGCACAAATTAAATTCTTGCTTGGATTTGCATTTGTTGATTGTCAAAATATGAGTAGGTAAAATTGGATCTACTCAATTTTTAGTATAAACAGAAATTAAATCAACCTACACTTATCCGATTCCAAACAGTTTAAGTAGCTATTGCTGGATGTATCAAAGCATCATTTATTATAAATGTTTATAAAGTTAAGTGTTTTCTGTGTAGCATAATCACTTGCATGCTTTACTTGTGGTCATTACATGTAGTCATATCTTGAAAGCCATAACATTCATTTTAGGCTCAACACTCATCATCACTAATATCTACAGCATCCTCCCATACATCTATGTCTTCTAATAGAGATTCGGCTGTGTTTACTGTGGAGATAAAATGCTGTTTTGATTCACTTGTTGATTGAAAGTCATTAGTGTCCCCTTTGTAATCTGCAGTACTTTCTTTAATTCTAATTATATCTTCAGTTGGTTCAGTGAAGTTTACTTGTTGCTCCATCAGATATGATTGTGTAATATTGATGTTCTCTTTATCAGGTTCCGCAAATGTTATTTCTGCTTCATTTACAGCAAGAGTGACTGCCAGTGTTTGTACAGTGGTGGCAACTATTTGCTGTTGCAGCTCTAAGGGCATTTCATCTCCTAGAACCCTTTCTGATGTTTGCATCACTGGGGCCACTGTTGGTGTTTCAAGTTGTGTGAAAGAAGCTACTCTCGGTTTCTCATTGTTTCTATTTGATGCATTAATTATATCTGCATCTGGTATATTATGTTTTGCTTCATGTATTTGATGAACTTCAGATATCATTGGTATTGCTGGGACCACAACTTGTTGCTTATCCAGTGGTTCTTGTATCACTGTATTTATTTGTAATTCATTTATTGTTGTGGTAAAAACAGAAGATTCCAGTTCTATGTCTTCGTTGACCAAGATTCCATCACTACTCTCTTTCATGCATGTTTCCCTTACAGTCTCAGTTTTAGATGCTGAAGTTTCTTGTAATTTAGTAACGGATGCCTGTGATGTTTCTTTTCCAGCCACTGGGATGTCCAAGCTTGATTCTGCTACCTCAGCTCCAACCGTAGTCACCTTTGTGCCTTTTTCTAAAAATGTCTCCATGGCATCATTGCACTTTGACTTCTTTGCTTGGCTGTCCACCGGTAGTTGTTTTGTGTCATTTTGAGGTTCAGTTTCTAATGTCTGTAAAAGTTTTTGTGGTTTTGTTGCAATTTCTGAATAAATTTCAGACTTTGCTTCCATTGTGTGCTCCATTGTATACTCTAAGGATGTGCCGAAAAGAATCGATTCATCATCTACATATGTTCCCTTTGCATTCTCTGTCTCTGCTGATTCTGTTTTTATAAACTTGACAGACTCTGTAGAATTTATTTTTAAATTCAGGTTGGAAAATGTCACAGCAAGTTGTGATTCATCTGAAAAATCAGTTTCTTCTTCATGATTTTCTTCTTTATTATTTTTAGCAGGTATACTTGTACTTTGTGTTGCCTTATGGTCCTCTACAGATATACAAACCATGTTTTTCTCTGCATGTTGTTTTTCTAGGTTAAGGGCAACTTCTTTACATTCCTCAGTGGTTCTAGGTAGAAAACAGGTACTAGCTGATGAGCTCGGCTCTTTGTTGTTATATGTTTTGGTAGCAATATCCTTGTTTCTTTCTGTAGTTGTTTCCTCTTGTTCATCTTTAAAAATCTCTGGTACTGCCACAGCATTTGCCTTTGCTGTTTTCAACTCATTCACTTTATTATCCTGAATTTCAAGACTATCGTCAAAATGCAGGTAATGGGTAACTTCCATTTCAACTTTATTTTCTATCTCTACAGCTTTAACACAGTTCACAGTAGAATCCATCTCTAATGACATAATATTAAGTTCTATCAGATTGACTGCTTCAGATTGAGTGATTTCCACATTATCTGTCATGTCTGATGAAGTGCTGTCCAGCATTCCTACTTCACTCTTTATTGCAGCCCCAGTATTTTCCACTTGATGTATTTGAACTACATCGTTGAAAACTGATGCTTCATTTAAAATGCTGCCTGGCCCATATACTACATCACAACAAACAATTTCAGTTTGAGAAACTTGAACAATCTCCTCTGCAATACCTATTGCTTCATTCAAAGTACTATCATCCACGGACACAACAACACTGTGTTCTGGTTCCATTAGAGTGCTTGGAACATTTATAGTTTGCACTGCTTTTTCATCATTGTGTGTTACTGATACAGTATATTCCACCTGAGGGATCTGAACTACATCCACTGCAATTTCTGATGCTTCTTTGAAAGCATTAATATCCTCTAATTCTGCAGCACTATGTGCTAACAATTCATCGTTTTCAGTTAGAGTAACCTGAACATCTCCTGCCATGTCTGAAGTACTGTCTGGAAGTACAGGAACTGCAATTATAACATTGTTTCTTTGAGACTCTTCAGGTTTGGTATGATTTAAAGTGCCATCTGAAACAGATGCTATGTCATTGTCTGCTAGCAACTCCGAGTGCTCAGCTAAAAGGAATTTTACAACATTATCTTTGATTACTGTTTCTTCATTCAAAGTACTTTCTGTCACGGCTGCTACACTATTATGCTCATTCAACTCAACATCCACAGCTTGAAGTTCTTGAACAGCATTCTTTGTGCTTTTGGATGCTTCATTTAAATGATCAGGTACTGATGCTAGAACATCTTGAATCACCAATTCAACATAATCAGCTAAAGCAACTTGATAATCTTTGACTTGATTAAAAGCAGTGTAAGTAATATTACTGTCTACAAGCTCCATATTCTCACTTGACTTGAGTTTAACCTTGGTCATTTCTGATGCTTCAGAACTACTAGTCAGTGGTGCTACACCATTATGTGCTACCAACTTAACGTCCTCATCTATAGCAACTTGAGCATTATCCTCTGTGATTTCTAATGCTTTATTTAAAGAAACATCAGGCATGGATGCTTCAACATCCTGTGCAATAGCAGAAGATCCAAAATCAAAAAATACGTGGCTTTCTTTACCTTCAACATGGCTATGTGCTGACTTTTCATGTACAGTTTGAAGCAAAACTATCTCATCACAACCTTGATTGTCAGACCTATTCATATCCTCTGCAACAGCCTGCTCCCTAAGAAGTGTTTTACCTTGTACATCTTTCATCTCTATTACAGATGTGACCTCATCCTGAATGCTTTTCTGCATTTGGATTTTTTGCTCTGTTGTCTTTACTGTTGTGTTTTGCTTCACTGAAAAATCTTCATAAAATTTTATTTCAAGCTCATTACTTTCAGCTTCATAGACTTCATCGGTGGTCATTTCTGTTGTCTTTGAATTTTCAGCCAAGTGCTCAGAGACCAAATCTACTGGTACAGCTTCACTGATTTCCAATAATCCTTCAAGAAAGCTCATAAGAAGAACTTTTTCAACTTCACAAATTTCTGTAGAATCAAGTCCTGTGCATATAGATGTAGCTTCCTTTTTATCATGGATAACAAAAGTTCTTGTAACTGAGTCTGTAACACATGATGAAACTGACACTGGCAGAGCTTCTGAGACTTTTTCGTTTATAGCAAAGGACAGAGCACTTGGACTCACACAGATGGTTTCAACAGTTTCCTGTAGAATTAAATCTGCTTCACTGACGTAGCATGCATGTGATACTGGAGTTACATTTCCCGATGTTTTAGGGGACTCTGTTAGCTGGGAGACTGCTGAAACCATTTCAGATGTTTCATCCCCGTTAAAATCTTCACTTGCATGTTCACGAGCTGTGACTGCATCAGCTGTCATATCTGCCAATTCCTCAGCTAATGTGTCATCTTGGGTCATCCACTCAGTAAAAGATGCAGGTGTTGCTAAACTTTCCTCAATGATTCCTTCCTCTGGAATATCACTAAGCTGTTGGTATTTACTAATGAATTCTGTCAGGTCATCATTATTATCTGAGAAAACGGGTACAATTGATGCCCCAGAAGAATATAAGGGTTTCATGAAAAGTTTAGTTTGATTGGTTTTGTCTTCTTCAGAAATAAAATGTATCTCTTTTTCTGTTGATACTGGAAGTGTCTTCTCAGCCATCACTTGCAAGCTGTCAGGTTCAACTATTTCATATTCCGAAAGTGGGACAATTACTGGTGTTTCATCTTCCTTATTGTCTGTTTCAGTATCTTTACTCAGACCTTCAGATGATGGGATAACTTTCTGCACATCAGCCTTTATCTTTTTATGCCCTAAGATAAGTTTTTTTAAAGAGCATGAAGATTCATCCGTGATAATCTCTGTGTCTAAGAGTATCTGCTCAGTTGAACCACTGTCTCCCAGCCTGCTCTTTCGTTTCGGGGTAACTAGCTTTTTAAGAGTTTTCCATGTGGAACCTTCATCCTCTGCTGAACTTCCAGTGTGTTCATTGGATGATGTAAGATGATTGTAGTCACCTTCAGAGGAACTTTCAAGTGGTGATTCAGTTGTAGCTCTTGGTTTATCTTCTTTATCTTGTGTTTCGTCTTCAGAATCTGATGTTTTTCTGCTTCTTTTTTTAAAAGACCCACCACATTTTAGAGCTTCCCAGGAAATAATTGAGTCTGACCTCTTTTTTTCTTCATGGCTTGTGTTCAACTCCTCGTCACCATTCTTTTGTTCAGTTACATTTGTTTTTTCATTTGTATCTTGAAACTGGATTGCGTCCGTCCTTAACTGAAGATTTTCACTAAAAATTTCTCCTGATGCTTTGGGTTCTGTTTCCACAGGTACAACCTCTTTATGTCTTCTTGAGGAAATTTTCCTTAAAAGCCTTTTGAATGGACTTGTTTGTACCGTGTCTTGTTCTAGATAATAAAATAGCTCTTTCTCATCTAACGGTTTACTATCATCTCTTTCAGGTATTTGTAAATATTTTCCCTCTTCACGTGTAATATGAGAGATGTCCAGGCATTTACAGGTACTGTCTTCCTGTAAATACCCAGCCTGGGCCTCATTGGTTCCTTTATCAAATCTTTGAAGTTCATCTTCATCACTTTCTTTCAGTGTCACCTCTTCATCTTTTTTGCTTTTTCTTAAACTGGACCAAATTCCCTGAGTGAAGAATCGCTTCACTGGAGACATGGCTACCTCAGGATCAGTGTTTTGTGAGACATCCTCCAACATCTCTTCAGCCTTAACTTCATTTTTTGCATCTCCTCTTATTGGATAATTTTGCATTTCTTCTGCCATCTGGTTATTTGTTTCATGAGGTTCATGAGGTTTCACTGAGTTTGTAGAATTCTCAGTGGCTCTTGGAACTTTTTTATTCAGCTCATTTGTGGTTAACTCCTCTGCACCAGTTCTGTCAATGTTGTCTTTCCTCAGAGTCAATTTAAACTCACCAAAGTTAAAGATTTTTTTGAAACCAAATTCACTATCATTGACTTCAATGTTGATCTCATTTTCCTCTTTTACCGTGGCACCATCGTTGTGAAAGTCTTCACTGCTTTCTTGAAAAACCTCTTGTTTTTCAGGACTCTCAAGAGGAATCCTCTTTGTATCAGATGCATCTTCTTTCAGTTTTACACACTTATTTTCAACTGAAATAAACATTAATAACAATTTGGCAAGATTGACTGGTAAACTCAAAAACACTGTCATATTCACAAAAAATAACTATTAAAACAGCTCTGATAATAAAATACTCACCATCTCCAGGAACCTTCTCCTCCCATTGAACATTTAATTCAACATCCTGGTTATTACATTTTTGATTTAGGCTTGAGATTCGTCCATTATCCTGTAGCTATGATGTGTAGAACAAAATAGAGGCAGGTTAGAGATTTTACCAAAATATTATTACTATTTTTTTTCATACTCTATAGAACAGTGGGTAATTCTCAGCAGAGAAAATATGAATGCAATTATAAAATGTTTTAAATTCACCTGATGAGACATACTTATACAGTAGTACTGCAGCATTATGTTTTAACTGATCAATGAAAAGTATTTATACAACAACTACCATAAAATTATTTTAGGTAAGATAGACAAAATGTCCATGTATTTAAATTAAAATAAAAACTATAAACTGATACACCTGATCAAAACAACACACAGTCATCCTATTACTGTGAGTCAGTGCAGTGTTGACAATGATTTGAAATATTATCTGGTCAGTGAGGGCTCTAGATGTGTCTTTTTTTTTACTGACAAATAGGGTACACGGGTTGGCAACATGTTCTGAGCAACTGCATAGCCACAAAGTTTATCTATATGGTACCTTAAAATTAATCAAGTAACGTTTACAAGTTGTTCCCAACAAGTTCTCAGTAGATGTGCACTAATAAATGTTTAGGTGTATGTGTACTGTAGTTCATATTAGGGGAAAGATTATGAATAAATAACATCTGTCCATGGAGCTGCAGTAAAAGTCAAAAGTTTGGATCTATATCTTATATAGAGATGTAGATCACAGCAGTTTTTTAAAATTATATTGATTTTTGCATTAAATATTTTGCCATTAAGTCAGCATAAAGAAAATAAATGAATACACTTTTTTGTTTGTCTCATGTTGCATTTTGAAATGTATTATTGTTACGTATAAAGCTTACTTACATGATTTTTGTCCCTTTTTTGCTGAGGTGACAGAAACTTGACCAGTAACTTTTGTCATTACTTTTAAAAGTCTTTTATGTCAAGGTCCTGACTTATAATAACTATATCATTTACTCAATACTGTAGTGAAACTGCTGCCTTAATTATGAACACCTTTTAATGAGGTTGTTCTGTTCGGCTCCCATTGAATTAACCATGATTAATGACATTTTGGTACAGCTGGAGATCATTTTATCTACTGTTTGAACTAAAAACCTTTATAAAGACTGCACAAAGAAAAGTACAGAGATTTAAGTGTCCCAAGTTCTCTGTTGAGTAAGTTTGTATCTCTGCATTCGACAATACGAGTAGCCTAATCCCAAACTGTTTTGAAAGAGGTTATATAATAAGGCATTAGACAACATTTAAAATATAAAGTACCTACAGTTGTACAAAAAAAGATATAATTCTGCAAGACTGTAAACTGGAGGACAATAAACTGTCAAAAATAAAAACAACTCCCAGTATAGATTGTAATATTTTGATTCCGTAGTTTTGAGGCAAGCAAAATATTTTCTCATTCGCAGATTCATCCATTCGTCTATTTAAATCAGAGACAGAACCCAGTACCTTAATGCTTTCAGCAATAATCTGAATTTGATCTTTATAGAAAATCAGCGTTTGTATCCGATTTGTAACGGAGCTTTTACAGATCTGGCATAAACACAAGCTACATCTAAAGCGAAGCATATCTCTGTCCACTGCAGTGCAGCAAAACAAAGTTCTCCGCAGTTCTAAATACGAACTACAATATTCGTCACAATTATAATATAATAAGTCACTTTATGTTTGTAATCGAACTGATGTTATGATTGAAACATGCACGTCATTACCTCTTCTTCAGCGGTGTCGTGCTGTGTGACTTTATTTTGTCCTGTGGGCTGTTCTTCATCTCCTTCACTGCTGTCCAGCTGAGCTGATGACGACGATGTTCCCATCTTCTTGTTCTACTCTCTGACCTTCCTGTTTTACGCAGGTGCAGTAGGTTTATAGGGGAAACAGTCCTTGATGGATTGATTTAGGGCCGCTATCTTGGCTGCTCCATCTCAGTCGGACTAAACTGATGCGGCAGAGTCACGACAAGCGCTTTTTAACAGCACAGCCTCCCATCAGCATCACATGCACTGGATAAACGAAGAATGGCCTATTTGAATATGTCTAATTTCCGGAAATGCGTTTAGTAAAATCCCTAGAAAAACAAGAATATGTGATTTGTTAATTCAATGTGTCATTTAATAATAAAGAAACGGGCAATGAATAGATGTCCTATGTTCTCAATGACCCGTTTAATAGTATTTAAATTGTATTAGTTGGGGCATGTTGGGGCATGTTTACCACTGTGCCAGTCACCTTTCTCACTACTACACTTTATTAAGTATAATCTCATTGTATTTAGTAGAATACTAATGAGAATTTGTACCTAGTTGCAACTGTCTCCACTGTGATGCCATTGTCATGCATCTGGATCCCATCACAGAGGTTCACTCAAGAATCTTTTGGTGACCATATTTAGGCTAAAACAATTTAAATGTGGATTTATCTAATCCAATTGTGTTTTTGTACATGCATGGATGTTTTCGTATAAAATACATATATTGCTTTTTCTTTGTATTTCAGGTTGCATTTCTTAAACAAGTGATGAACAGTGTTAAATAATGACCATGATTTCCCAAAGTACTCACTAGCATATATTGCTTTATTGAATATGCTATTCTTTTGTGTCATGCTAAATTCATCAGCGGTTTCAAACTATAGACTTTTATGGACCTGGCCTTATGCACAAGGGCACAGTAACAAAACGGCCTTCCCAAACTGTTGGCAATCACCTGTATTTAAAAGTTAGGAGGGGTGTCCCGATTCACTATATTGCTCAAGTATGTGAACACATAACCATGAACTTGTTTGAATCTCATTTAAAAAGCCAGATTAAAATGGAATGACCTCAATGTGACCTTTTCAGATATAATGACAGCCATTCTTTGATTTGAAGTCTAGGGATAGTCATGCTGAAACAGGAACAGACATCCCTTAAACAGTTGATGTGAAGCTTTTGACTTTGTTTGACACAGCCTTTTGTGTTGCTTCTACGATGCTGAGATCAACTGACTGGTCAAATACAAATTTGGAAAGAATCCATAGTGAAATTGGGTGATTAAACATGACCATGTGAATCAAGGTCCCTCTGTCTCATAAACAACTTTAATTCTGATTTTCTCATTCCTTTAGTTTTGTTGCTTCCTAAAATGCCAATGTTTATTTTCCCTTTGCATTTGCCTAACGGGTTAATTTAATATAATGTCTGAAAACACTGGTGTTTCTGTGCATGTCCTTAAGGTAATCTAGAAATAGAATCAGTTTATAGATTAACTAAAATCTAGGATAATCAAAACCAGCTGGTGTTTTGTACAGATCTCAAATAACTGCCCTATTCACAATTTGCTTTAGTACACACCAAACCTCCTCTCTCTCTCTCTCTCTCTCTCTCTCAAATCAAGATATGTCAAGTAGTTCTCCCCTTGCAAGAGTTGGTTTCCTCCGGCTACTCCAATTTCCTCCCACAGGTTGATGCGAGACACTGAATTGCCCTGTAGGTACTGGCCATGGACTGGTGCCTCGTCCACGTGCCTTGCACCCATTGAAGAGCTGGGATAGGCTCCAGCACCCATCCCCAACCTTGATTAGGAAAAGTGGTTTAAGAAAATGACATCAAGTCAATTTATTTGTGTAGTGCTTTTTACAGTAGACATTGTCACAAAGCAGTTTTACAGAGTTTAGGACTACCAGACCAACAAAAAAAACCCTTGTTGAGCAAGCTGAGGGTGACTGTGGCAAGAAAAATTTCCCTAAAAATACAGGAAGAAACCTTGGAGGAACTCAGCAGGGGCCATCCTTCTTGGGTGGACTGGAGGATATTTTAAATATCAGGATTTATACAGTTCATGCAAACAACAACAACACATACATTA
>JAYDZG010000011.1:13783920-13803580 GCA_034509265.1 Microcambeva bendego
TGTGACTGTGCTACCCACTGACCTACCATGTTGCCCCTGAAATGTTTCCAGAATTATGTAGCCATGCGAGTACATGTAAACTTCACTTTCATTTATTGTAGAAATGTAATCAAAACATGATACTCACAGGACAAAACTTTTAAAGGTAAACCAAAATGAACATACTCACATTTTCAACTCATCACATGCAATAAATCATGGTAAATAACAATCCACCCACTGCAGTCCAACCAGTCTGCCATGTATATAATATCACATTGGCATATTACATACAATATATAAAACAAGTAGTTTTGTGCTTACAAAACTTACACTCAAAACCTGATAAATGACAGTCAGGCAAGATAAACCATGCAAATCTATTCACATACCCAGTAAACGTTAAATCAAGTGCTTATAAAATTGGTTGAAAACTTACAATTATTATTTTATCATTTGTGCTTATGTTTAAAAGTCTGTTTTTTTAGTTTCCATTTAAATCCAGACTACCTTTCTGTAACATAACTGACCTTCGACGGTGCTAGGGTTTGGCTTCACCAAAGTTTCAGATCACAGAACACCTTATACCAATCACATTTTTAATCCTAGATGTTGGACAGCTAAATAAATCAAGTAGAATTTCAGGTCAACAAGATTTTGTGCATGTGTTTCTTTCTACAGGTAGTTCAAACACTTTATTACTTAAACCCTGAGAATAATGAGATTGGTAATGTGTTGTACACAGCTGCTACTTAAATAGCAGGAGTTTTAGACCTGTCCAGCAGGTATTAATTTATGGCTTACATTGTCCAGACAAAACTGCTCAGAGAAAGAATAAAGTTGTCAACGAGGTCCACATGCATTACACAAATAGCAGATATGGTAATAAAAATCTAGTTTAAAGTTGCAGTGAACAATGACACTGTGCTGGTTTAGTGCTAATACACTTAAACCATCAAATTATTAAAAGTAAACTGTAATGGATGGTAATAAAGTGCTACATGTAGAAAATCCCAAAACCTGATATTGCTTCTTATGTAATCATTCACAAATTTTTAAAACAACTGCAGAAAAATTGTATTTAACAGTTGCACATAGTCATCATTTAACTATGCATTATATTTGTTTTAACGTTACAGCACAGTGACACTTAAAATTAGATCGCAGTATGTTTGTAGGCGTTTGTGCATGTAAGTATAACCTTCTAAGTAATTCAGTTAAGGCTCAAGTTTAATTTCTACAAAACTGCACAGTATTTAGGACAGTGATGCACCCAAAATGTTTAAAAGTAACACATCTGATGTGCTATTAAACACTTGTTTACCCATTCCAAAACAGTATTTGCTTTTTAAAAAATGCTATAACAGGGGTCTGAGCACAGAGCGCACTGAGCAGCCCTCTTTGGTCAGTTCTCTTGTGTGACCCATGCATGGAAGAGGCACGGCGTCCTCTCGTCGAGCCACTGTATTGTACTTGCATGTCTTTAGGTGGTCAGCCATGCTGGAGATATTGGCAAATTTCCACTCCTTTACCGTTCCAAAAGCTGTGCTAAATCTCCATACCTGAAAATCATAATCAGACATTACACAACAAGGGTATATGAACATACTGATATTTAAAAATTATTTATTCATTAATTAATACGGTAATAGGAAATGTTAATGCAAGACATCAATAACTGTTTGTAACTGTTTAATAAGAATCTATGTGACAATGTTTTTCTATATGAGCATAACTTGCCTTGTCATGAATATGCCAAGATGAGGATCCATCTGCATGTCTAGTCTTCGCCCAGAGTAAAACCACCATACCACGTGATTTTAGCAGGCCGGCACAAACATCTCTCATCCTACGAGACACCCGGGACAGCTGACACAGACTAAAGCCATCCAAAAAGCTTGCAACGTGCTGCAGTAGCTCAAAGGGCAAGCTACTAAGGTGATCACAGTGGGGTCCATATCGACAGAGTTTCTCACCTGGGCGTTCGGTTAAGCCAGATTGAACACCAAATGAGCCCAGGTAACGGTCATGAATGATTCTTGAGCCCTGCACAGACGGACAGAATCTTCTCTGGGAGAACGTACAGCCATAGAATGCCAAAGGGCACCTGTGTTCCATCCAGCCGTTGAGGCCAGCGTGGATGTCACCGTGAACGTTTTTAAAATGTGACGAGAACTCATCCCGGCGAAACAGCTGCCCACATACGAATGTGAACATGGAGCGCTGCTTGGTCTGGTAGCGAGCCACACACTCTAGTACAAGGTCCAGTCTGAGTGTGTGGAAAGGGCTGGGGTTGGACAGCTGTGGGCTGGCATGGTCACAGGCAGACGCTGAGGCAATGTCGCCCACCATGGTGTTCGTGGCCAGTATAGCAGAGGGAAAGGAAAAAGTCTGTGTCCCAAAGTCAATTCGATATCCATCCACAAAGCGGCTGTCAGAAATTCCTCTGCCTCCCGGAGAGTCTCCAAGACAGAAAAGTAATGCAGCGGTGATCAAGTCAATACCATGTAATCCTATTGGATCATCCACAACCTCCAAGTCTGAAGTGTCTACTGATTTATCCTCCATTTTAGCCCGGAACACATAGGGATTAGACAAAGTTTTCCTCCCATTATATGTAAACATATTCATACCTCGAAGAACTTGTAGGTTCTGCAGCTTGCGCTCCAGCCACCGGTCTTCAATTTCAACCGGTAGCTGCTGTAAAACATTGTTCTGTACTAAATCAGGTAGAGGAATGGGGGGAGGCAGTGGTAACAGTGGTGAATGAGCTATCTCTTGTTCCCGTGCCACGGAATGATATGGCAACATTGGCCGAATGTCTGAAGAACCAATATTTATCTCTCTCTGCATTTCAAGTCTGACATGACCATGATCCCCATTAACAAATCTATTACACAGAGCGTGATCACTGGCATTAATATTTATATTTATTTCTTCCTCTTCATCAGTGGACAAATCTGCCTTCAACTCATCATCAAGATTTTCAGGAAATGCACAGTCTACTCCACCTACAGCACCCAGCTCACATTCTGAGTCTGCATCATGTTCTTTTATCACGTTTACACAAGCATCCCCATTCCTGTGACAAGCTGCATTTAAATCAGCATTGGTACCACTCAGGTTTTCCATAATCAAGTCAATACCTTTGTTTGCACTGCTAAGAATATCCAATGCAGCTGCTAAATTTCTGCTTTTCTCTACTGAAGCCTTATAAAGTTCATTAAATGCCTCCCCATTCATTTCAAGGAGTCCATTTCTTAATTCCACATCTTGGATGGTTGAGTTTATACTTTCATTTTCATCTACAGTTTTAGCCACTGTGGTTGTGACTCTAAGAGATTCGAGCAACATGCGTTGATCTTGTAACGCCAATGCCATATCTAATTGTTCCACATCATAGACCTCTTTACTCAAGTTCTCATAAGACTTGCAATCAGCATAGCTCACAGGCCATCGGTTCCATTCCATGGTGCAGCACACAACACTTGCAGGGCATATTCCCAGGTGTTGTGCCATTTTTATTCTTTTAATTGTGAAGGGGCATCCAAATCCACTATTAAGGCAAGGCACTCTTTCGTAAGGGCACAGTAAGCGATGTTCCTCCATTTTACATGAGTGGAAAACTGCCCCACATACAAGAGAGCAACCTACAAGGTCACATGAGAGACCAGTTTCTGGTCTCACCATACATCGTCTGTTTATGCAATTCTGGCAATGAGCATGTGGTTCATCCATTATACCTACAAAATACAGGTAGAGGAGGTATTTCAGTATGGCTTTGCCACAGGAACTGTCTGCAAAGATAAGAAAGACCAGCACTTAGTAAAGGTCACAAGTTATGTAATTGATTTTTCTTTGTGCATCAATGTAATCCTCAGAAATGGATGGTTTCCCCAAAACTTTTTGGCCTACAACAGGATGATATGAAGGTTCCCATTTTAATTACTAAAAATTAAATTGATCATAATAAAAAACACAAACACATTTCATGTGCAGAGGAACATGAAATCACGCTATCCAAATTATTTAACCTTTTGACTGCTCTTGTTGGGGGTTGCCACATTGGCTCGATTATTGATTTGTTCAGATGCCCATCTGACACAATCCACCGGATTAATCCAGGCTTGGGACCGGCACTACAAAGCACTGGTTTTATGCATCCTAACCTGGGTAAATGTTTATGGACTGTGCACCTGCAGTAAATCCACGCCAACATGGAGAGAACATGCAACTCCACACAGAAAGTGCTACCCACTTGGCCACCAAGACTTCAGGGGAATTTGATTATAATTCCATACACATTACCCTGATGCCTATAATGTTTCCATTCGCAATGTGGTATAAAGATTAAGGCATGGTACAATTCGTGTCAGGATGGCACAATGCCGAAGGGATGGACACAATTACCACACAGCATGAAGGCCCCGAGTGGTTCAGTCCTTTGTGTGTGACATTTGCATGTTCTCCCCATGTGAGATTAATTGGAGATATTAAATTGTACATGACAGTGTTCGATATAAACTTTTACTGCTGAAACTTGTGTTATGAATACCTATTGTGTGTTTGCCATGTAAAACAGGACGTTTAAATCCTAATAAAACAAACAGTTGGCGTCCATTACCGATTGCTTCTGGCTTTATTTTGTATCATGGGTTGTCCACTCTTGCCCTGGAATTAACGGGTGCTTGTTTTTATTAGTGGATAAATAATGAGATATGATTGTGTTATTGGGGTGTCCTGGAAATACCCTGGGAGCGTGTTTACCTCTTTGTTTGCATGACTTTGTCGCATGTTTCATTATGTAGGACAAACATGACATTTCATTTCTGTCACACGAAGGTGATTGTGTTACATTACATAGTTCTATAATGAAACTCGAAACATTTTAGCTAGGACAAAGTGGGGGAAATCAGTGTTAGTGAATGCTATTTATTTATTAGTATTAATAATTCAACAGTCTATTTTTCAACACAGTACGAGTGATCGTAGAAGGGCATAAACAAACATTGCGAAAGAGAATCTAAGCCAAAACACATGTTGATAAACACGACTTGATTTCAAAAGCACAATACAATTTCGTAACCGTTGTGACTTGGACACTCGCACTTTATAAAAATAGAAACACTTCGGCTTCGACTGCATTGGAAACATTAAGCAATAAGGGCTTGAAGGTAATGTCACATATTACTAAAAACCCGTAATCGACGAGAACATCACTGACTGACTAAGCACTTTAGCTTCCTAGCTAAAGTTTGGCTGATTCTATTTTAACTTCATGACAGAACAAAACGTGATGAACTGAACTAACACGTGCTATATTTAATTTACATATCTAGCAAACTAGCAATATTCCAGATACTATTTAATATTTAAGAAAGTTCTGTTACCTAACAAAACAGCAAAGCTAACAATGCTAACGTTATAAATGGTATATACCCACTGGCTAAGGCCGAGTCTCAATCCCGTCAGTAAGTTTCTGAGATAGTGCGCCACATTAGTAGCGACGCAACATAAGTGTCGCTTTTAATTTGACGAACTATTTAGTACAGTAGTGCGCGATTTGGGAAGCAGCCCAGTCGTTCGTAGCATGCTGGCTAACAAGTGAGTTCGCATAAACAATACATATACTTGCCGTGGCAGTTTGTCAGATGCCCCTTTAATCGTGCGGCTGCTGTTCCTACACGTATAGTGATTATATAAAAAAAAATAAAAGTATATTATGACAAAGGTTTTACAATCGTTCTTGCGTTTATCTGTCTTATCTGTTATTGGTTTATCTGACCGGCTGATATTGACGTGCTGTTGCGGGATAAATCAATATTCATGAAGAAGAGGACATACTCTTGTGTAAGTGGCGTGCTTTGACCACGCCCACCTCTAAACCACGCCCATTATAGAAGCGCGTTTCTAATAAAAGAAAACACCTGCCACAGAACATCATACACACACAAGCACCAAAAGAAATGTGAACTTCCCTGATTTGAAGTTTTAATAAGGGTAAAATACAAAACAAGTTTTAAAAGCCGTACAGTGGTTCTTAGGTGTCCTCAAACCTTTCAAAATATTCAGAGAGTAGATTTGCATTGTCCTTGTGAATACATGTGTTGCTTTGCGATGGAATGGTAAATAATAAAATCACATATAGAGTATAGAGGGGAGCACGTTTGTATGTACAATGGAATGGGGGGGGGGGGTTAACTAAATATGACTTTAGTCGTATAAGAGCTATCGAACTGACCCATATTTGGACAAAAAGAGAGAATATTTAGGGTTACTTGGGTTGTTTGAATACTTTCAGTAAGTAATTATGATACAAAAACAAAGAAATCAGCAAGTGGGCAAAAACCTAATGAGAGAGAATTATCTTATGGTCTTAAGCCACATCTGAGATGCGGTGGATATTGGACAGGGTAAGCTGGGCTTCTTGGGGTGGATAGGATCGTCTGCTTAGTAGATACAACCTCCCAAATACACCAGTAATAAGCAGAAGGACCACCAACATTCCTCCAAGTATAAAGGTTTCCACTGGGGGCACATTAACATCTAAAAAAGTGGACAGAACAATGTAGATCATTTTTTGTCACAAGGTAATAAAACGATTCAATCATGTATACATTTTTTTCAAACATTTATTGTTAAAAAAGTATTCATAAAAACTTACCTGGAGGATTTTGGCCAGAGGAAACTTGAAGTTTTTTTATTGGACCATATGAAACGGTGTGAGACATAGTAACATCCCTGCGTGAACGTGATGACGAATCACCACCAGAACAATTCTGCAACTTTAAAGTAAAGAAAAAATCATTGACATTTTATTAACGATAAAACAGCTAAGAAAAAGTATTTGTTCTTTTTATGAGTGTCACAATAAATAGTTTCAGATGTTTCTACTGATTATAAGTTAAGATTAAGACAATCCAAATGAACATAACATGCAATTAAATAATTGTTCTATTTAGTCTTGGGTGGGCAAACATAAGACTTGTACCTCTCTTATTGATGCCATTTTGCCCTTGTTTTATATTTGTGTCTTTCTTGTTGACTCTCGTACATTGACCTGAGTTAAGGCATGCAGTTCTTTTGATGAATTATTTTGTGATCTCTTTGTTGAGTGTGAATTGTAATAGTTTAACCATGATTTCAAGTTTTATCCCTTTGTAGATACTGGCTTTCACTGAAATTCTTAATAAATCTGTTTAGACTGTACCATTTTGTGCTGTTTTTGAGACCTAGATTGCTTTTAATTGCCAGACAAGTTCTATTTAAAGTCTGCCAGCAATCATACCTGGATGTGCCTGGTAAAATCAGTTAAATTTAGTTTGTTTAGTAGTTAAAGGGGAACTGTTTTTTACACAAATGTTCAGGTTAAGCTAAACCAAATAAATTAAATAATTTGTATATACTTGTTGCCTTTGTCTAATTCTAGTCTAATGATGTAGAACACATTTTAGTTAGAGAGGGGTGTAGAGAATGGAATCTTACAGGCTGGCATGCTCTTGCACTACTGTGGCAGATCTGGACATGGCAGTGGAGGAAAATGTCAGTATACGAACTTCCCACAAACTTAAACATCTGGATCCTAAACAGAGCCTCTGGGCCTTGTCCATTCTTTACCACTTCTAATGTCTGGTCAGTTTCCAGCAATGGACAGCTAGTTGGAGAAAATATGTACATGTTATTTGCATTATGTATACAAAATAAAGCAAAGAGAAATTATTTGCACAATATCAGTATAATATTATAATAATGTTTATTTTTTGAAAATTATAATATAGAACACTCATACAGTGGAATTTAGCCCACTCCGTGCAGTGAAATACATACTAGTGGGGCAGTGAGCACATATACCTGGAGCAGTGGGCAGCCCTTACAATGTAAAGCTGGTTTGTGACCTCAACTTTTGTAAAAAAAAAAAAAGTGCTGTACAAATATATTGACTTGAGTTGTCCTTAGCCAAGGTTCCTGGGGAGCAGTTAGGGGTTGAGTACCTTTGTCAACGGCATTTCAGTCAAGACCTGTTGGCTCTGGGAATCAAACCGACAACCTTCTGTTCACAATCCCAGTTTCCTAACCACCAGGCCATGGCTGCTCCCAGAAATCAACTGCACATGTTCTTCCAGTCATTTAAATTTGGTTTAGGCAACTGTTTTAATACACCACAGCACACAGGTGAGGTGGTCCAGGTCTTTTCAGTGTAGAGTTTAGGTGTTCTCTTTGTTTCTGTGTGGTTTTCCACTGGGAGCTCCTGTAATATTAGTCAATGAATCACCCTATATGTGAATGGGAGTGTGTATTAGTGAGTCTCTGTCGGTATGTGTGTCTGTCCAGTGATGGTGTAACTGCGTGCCTTGACGCCATTGAAAAGCTGATCTAGACTACACCACCAGACAACCCCCTAATTGCATAAGCAGATGAGAAAGTTAGTGAGTAAAATGTGTACAAACCTGTTTTTGATAAATGTATACTGGATATTGCTGTATGGATCATTGTTTGGTGTGGCCCAGCATCTCTCTGCTCGGAGAATCAGATTAGCTGGTATCTGCATACGAGTCCAAACAAGATAGTCAGTAACTCACAGTCAGCTGTTTTATAACGAAGATGAATTTGGAACTTCAGACTCCATGGTGTCATTAGAAATTTTGTGATATGCATTACCTTCACTAGGTTTTAAATCCATTACCTTATCAGTTTTCACCGTGTGTATGTGTGTGTGTGTGTGTGTGTGTGTGTGTGTGTGTGTGTCAAATACAGACCATATAAATTTTCACATAGATGTTGTCTTCAAGCATCAAAGAGGGAACAGTTGTCCATTTATCTTTAAAGTCTTTATCTTTATAGAGCAGCATAGAGACCGAGAAATTTCCATCTTCTGTGTTCAGTGTGATGGTCCTGCAGACCACAGGCTGTTAAAAGTGGATCTAAAAGATGCTAAAGGACACTTAATGAATATTATTACACTTAATGTATTTCAGTTACCATTGGTTACCTTTTGTCTGCCAGGAAAAACATATAATTAGTTCAAGGTGTTAGTGCTATTTAACCACAGACAAATTCAAAATATTAATTATATAAAGGTTCAGGTCTAATACAATAAGCTTTATACTGAAAATATATATTATACTGAAATACTTATATAATTATATTATGCCAGACTCTTACCTGACATTAACCTGGATCATATTCTCCCCATTCGGTTGCTGGACCATATAATTTAGAGGGTATCTGCATCCAAATGTAATGTTGACATAGCTCCTTGTAATGATCTCTGTTTCATTATTGTGGATTGTATTGGTAAACATAATGTAATCATTGTCAGATACCTGGAGTACAAAAAGACAAATTGTCACAAATGATGTTGGTCCGAGCTTGAAAAGAGAGAAGGTACTTTAAATGGGTAAGTAATTTGTGTGACTGAAGGGCATTAGTAAGTTATCTGTAACAAATAGGCTATATATTCATACAAATTACTTAAAGATTATATGTTTTAAAATAGAAAATTTGGTGAAGTAACATTATTTAGTCTATTTTACCAGAGATCTCTACTGATTCCCGTGTTACCAGTTTTTATGTAAAACTTTCATGCAAAGCTAGGTTTTAGAACAAGGGTGGGGGAGGTACCAAATTTCCATTTGCAAACAAAATCAGTGACAAAGTGGTAGAATGAGATCATTTGTATGCATGCGTTCTTGTCCAATGCAACAATATGCAATTAAAAGTAGGCCTACTTTCAAGAAAAGAGCAAAGAAAAGCCTACAAGTAGGAAGCAGGTTCTTTTTGATCTTATGAAGCATTATTAAACTTTTGCTGGCTTTACTAGAAATGCCTTTGCATTCTAAGTAAGCCTCTCACTGACACTTATGGTCTTAAGTACAGATTTATACCCTGCCAAAGTGAAACTCATCTTCTCTGCAATGGTAAGACTACGAGATACTCTGCAGAGCTGAATAATAGAGGGAGTACAAAGTGTGACACTGAATTATGGTTAGCCTATTCACTACTGTGGAAAACTGTAATCATTTACATGTAAATCTCAGCAATTTAAAGCTGTCTGGCTACAGGGCCTCCCATGCAGATCCTAAAACCTCTCCAGCCATCTAAGCCTGAGAGAAAAAGGTAACATGCCTGCTATGCATTTTCTAAAATAACTATCCCATGGGAAGGCGAAATCCACTCAGTGGTTCAGGAAGTGCTCGAACCCCTTTAAAATGATGTAATCAGTGTTGTGTTGACTTTTCCCCACCAAATAATGCTGATCTGCCTGAAGATATTTTTATTAGACTCGAGAACAGAGTACTGTTTTATATCCTTACTTTAATGTAAATCTTTACACATTTTTTGGTTTTGTCAATGCAGTGTAAATTGTAAACCCAGATGTGTACATTACAATTTTCTACTAATTCATTTCAGCTGAGCTTGAGTCTCCAATGCAGTCTCAATTGGCCATGCCTTCAATGGAGAGTAAAAATGGTTTAGTACAGGTGCAGCCTGTCTGATCTGCACCACCAGTGGAGGATTCGGAGAGATCGTTGGCCTCTAGACACAATGCAACAAGTGAAAAGATGCGGCTAGTGATTACACACATGCTTAAGTAGGCATGATAGTTTCACGGTCAGCGTCTTGGGCAGTCCTATTGACATGATTCCAATGGAAGGAAACTGGAGACATGATGTGAAGGAAATGTGGCTGAATAAGACTTACGGTAACAGTGCCACAGTCTGTAAAATTTGTGTTAATAGTAAAGACGTAGTCCTCCCCAATCTGAGCTCCTTGACATTCTGGGTCATTTAGGTGCAAATCCCAAATCTGAGTTGGAAATAAAATGTAAATATCTATTAAAATGTCCACACATCATATGTGTAATACATAAGGTGTAAACATACATAAACTGGAGGATCCTTGCTGAGAAAGAAAGCACTTGGAATCATAACTTGTATCTGCTCATTGGTACAAATGACAGTTTCATTCAGTTCTAGCAGAAAAAAAACATGACAAAAAAGAAAATGTTAGCTAAGTGTTTAGAACATAACCGACAAATATAATAAATGCAGTAATATAACAAAAACCCAATGTTTTCTGTGTATTATGATATTTTACCTGCTATATTAAGAATTGAAACCACCCCTTTTAAATCATTGGTTGAATAACTGATGGCCAAGAGGACCAAACCTTGCAGTGGTGGACAGTTCCATATTCAGTCACAAATTATCATTGTGGAAAAAGCCCATGTGAAAACTAGAAATTGCTACATATTTCAGGAAAATTTCTTTTATTTAACAGAGGTACATAAACAAATAATATATGGAAATGTCCCTTATGAGTTTTAAGTCTGAAGTTTATTATTCTCTAAGAACTTTTATGTAAATAATAGCATTCCATTTGCCGCTATAACACAATCACTAGGCACTGATATTAACTGTTCATGAACAACAAAACAAAAATTCCGATTTTGTTAGTAAAAATGCAGACTTACCATCTTCATTAAGATGTACAGCTGGTATAAGTGTCCAAAATGTGAGGTAACACCAAAATAGTGCAAACAAAGCAGGTGACATCTTTAAATACTTTAGCTTCAGTTTATTCACAGCTTAGATGTCTTGCTTCTGTTTGGCTGGTTCACTAAAATTTGTGTATCGGCTCACCTATTCACCCCAACTGCTAGCCAAAACAAGACGTCGTGTTTGTAGCCCTTGAAATACGTCTCTAATGAAGTAGGAGCCTCCCTCTGGCCTTAAAACCACCAGCTTGAATTGATGTCTGCACCAACAATGAGATTCCACACATGAGTAGGACATGCTGAAGGGAGTCCAAGGTAACAAAGCAAAACAGATTTGGGGTCGTTAGAATGAAAATACTACTACCAGTAGACACCTTACAACCGTCTTAAACCACCGAGCAGTAAGGAGTCTGTTCATCATAAAAAGGAAACCGAGAGCTGCAGGGTGGTTTACTGTTCAGTCTGAATCTTTTGTCTGAAAGGGTTTTAAGAGGCATGGATAAAGTTTAACTGTTTCAGGAATCCCAATCACTTGTGTGAAAAGAAGCCAGGCTATTAAGTCAAGGACATTTCACTGCCACAGTGGTGAAATAGCTGGTGTCCGATCGTAAAAGAACATGAAGCAAAGCGCAAATGTTGAACTGGTAGCAAATGGCATCAACGCTCAAACAAACATCACTATTAAACATAGCTTAACCAGACTACTTGTTTTGTATTTGTTTATATAATAACAAGAATAGTAAAATAAATTGCTTAAAGTTCGAAAAGGCAGATATGTTCCATCTCTCAGTATTAAAGCAATGACAGATGTTAAGCATTCTCATTGACATATCACTTTTTAAGAGACATTTAAACTAGCATTTTATTTAGATAACCATATTCAAGGAATCCAGGTTTAAACAACGATGGGGGAACTAATACAATATTCTATTTTTTATATTTGTCTTTCATGTACAAATATACAATAGTGTAAATGTTAGTTAAATACAACATTAAATACGGCTACTACAATTTTAAAAACCCAAGCCAACTTCAAAGAATGAAAACAAATGTAAGTATTACAGGGTATTTTTATAGGACATGTTATAGACACAATGATGCTTTTGTTTTGCAAATTAGCTAAAATTGCATGAACTGTTTACAACTTTCATTCAAATAAATGCAATATAGAAACAATCAAAAATAGCAAATTCCAATGCTATAAAAAGTGATTTTAGTTTAATGATTAAAAACACATTTACCGGATGCTATTGTTATAAAAAATAATTCAGTGTCCAATAACAATAATAAAAACACCCAGTCATGCATTTCTGCTGTAGATTTTCTAAAACTCAATGGGTATAAAATACTGTAATTTGCTGTTATGATGAACAGATCTGATTAATTCATTATCGGGCCAAAAACTATAGTTTTCAGAATTCAAAACAATTCCTAAGAACAATCACCTGCACAACAAGGAGCTAAATGTGATTTATATTTTCTAGATTATTATTTAAGCTCTAGAAATGTCAAAAGCCTGGAACCCCCAAGCAGGTATTGTGGGGCAATTCCCAGTCGGGCTATTACCATTCGAAAGCATTACCGGTCCTGCACTCTGATTGGGAGTACTGCAGTTATGGAACAAATGATACAGAAGTTTTACATTTCTGCCTCAAACAACCTTGATTTTGTTTAGTCAGAGCAGTACAATCTTTATTGGTATTTGAACAGCTAAATGCACATTGTTTATAATCCATGAAATATGCAATATTTAATAGATTTAATTTTGACTGCTGTTTCTGATATAGCAAAGCTTTAAACAGTGATTATTAAGTCAAACTTGTATAATAAAGATGACCCGAACAACATCGTTATTACATTATGCTAACATAAACACTGATTGTGTTATCAAATACACAAAATGCAGAGTGCAATAGGTCAGTGAGGGGAAAGTGCATGCTGGATGGAAATGTACTGGTGCCCTTTCCTCTGTTGCTCATTGCTGGCTGTGGTGTTTCCAGGGAATGCTGTAGATTTGAAACCAGTAGGATGATTTTCTAGAGCGTGTCTGTGTCCTCAGTAAAAAGCTCAGCCAGGTCTGCCACTGTAAACACAGAGGCCTCAGCGTGCTTCATGGCTGTGGCACTGTGACTGAAGACATATAGGAAAATTACAATGGAATCATTAGGAGACAAAAGACAAAATAAAACCAGTTCCATCATATAGACTATAAAGAATCACTCAGTTCCTAAGTTGATGCTCGCAACGCACAAGCTGTGACAGAGTTGAGAAGGGATAAACATTTCTTTTGTGCTAAACGCTCTACCTGCAATGCTACATTAAAAGTGAAAACACTAACAAAGGCTAAGATGTTTACAATGTCAAGGTTCAACACTGCATACGATCAAATCAAACCAACATGTGAACAATGTGTCCCAATCAATGAATTCAAGGCATTTAGGAATATTACCAGAATCTACATTCCATGACTACATGCACAGATTTCACTGAAATCTTTAAGTTTTAAAGTGTAGGGGAAAACATTCATTAGATGCCTGTGATCTTTGGCATTACATTATAAATAAAAAAGATTCTGTAATGAATTTAACAGCTTAAGCCAAAAAATACATTGGAAAAACTGTAGTCAGTAAACTCTTCTTTGCAGTATCTACAAATGCAAGTTTAGCACATCATTTTGATAAACACTAGGTGTTAAATTAGTGACAATCATGGTTTGGGGCCAATTAGTGCTTACTTCATTGACATATTCATTGTGTGGTGTTTGTGATAATTGTAAATTGCTGCAGGAACACTAGAATTTCCCTTTAGGGATCAATAAAGTAATCAATCAGATCAATCAATCTCTCTCTTTTTTCAGTTGCCACCCCAACCCCCAAATAGGGAGGGCTGTTATGTCACACCCCCTTTAACACATGCAAAGCTGCTGAGCTTTTCTTTTCACAAAGTTTTGTATGCGGAGAGCCACACACTATCAATGATCTGCTGCCTTTCCCATGCTGGCACATCAACCATTCAGCAAAGACCGCAACAGTGGGAAACACTGTTTCAGGCATTGTCCGAGATCTCAGCACTGGTCGACCAGCTTGTTTTACCTCTGCACCAACTAGGTGCACCTATGTCATAAAATTGTTTGGTATGCTTCTTTGTGAACATTTGTTTTATAAGAATTCCACTTGTAAAGGATCAAACCATCCTAAATAATTTCACCATGATTGCTACTTGATTAGGAAGTTCAGGGTGCAAAGACAATGTGTGTGTTTTTTTAGGTAAATATTCCCAGGAAATATAAAACGGTGACAATCAAAAGTGTTTCTCTCTGTAACAACAAATAATGAATACAAATAATGAGGCATTTATTTACCTCTTCTCTGCTGTTTTCAGCATGGCCTGCATGCGCTCCTCAATTGTAGACTTGATCAGAAACCGGTGCACAAATGTGGGTCTATAATATGTAAAGAAAATTATTTCCCTGTACTTAACAACCTGTAATAGGTGCCTTTCTCTACATGTAGTAAACAATGTATTGCATTAATTCTGACAGGGCCTTCTCAGGTCATCTCAAGTTTTTATTTTATGACTCACTTTGTCTGGCCAATGCGGTGCACTCTACCGATGGCCTGCAGTTCATGTGCTGGGTTAAGAATGGGCTCCACAAGCAGCACATGGGTAGCTTCTATGATATTCAGTCCATTTGAGCCTGTGTGCAATGGCAACAACAGGATGTTGATCTTCTCTTCATATTTGAAAGAACTTAAGTTTTCCTAAAATATATAAAAAATATTTATGTAAATATTACCAGAAATAAACTGAAAACAGTAGAATAGCCGCTTTAGTCCATGCACACCGACAATTCTCAAACCT
The DNA here is from genome assembly GCA_034509265.1 of Microcambeva bendego. Taxonomy (NCBI): domain Eukaryota; kingdom Metazoa; phylum Chordata; class Actinopteri; order Siluriformes; family Trichomycteridae; genus Microcambeva; species Microcambeva bendego. The sequence goes on from JAYDZG010000011.1 coordinate 13,799,258, forward strand.
AATGTTAGTCAGACTGGTAGTATAAGCATGATACACTCTAGTGGTGTAGTTGTACAAACCTGAAACTTATGAATGCCATTGATTTGTGAGAACTCCATATTGTTGTCTAAGAGTGCTTTTGCAATGATATCTAGCACTCCCTGCCACTGGAAGAATATAACATAAGAAATTAGTGTAAACATGTTAAAAATACAGAAGGGATGTGATAAAATTGCCTCTGTAACATGCCAAACAAATGTCACCGTGGAAAACACGAGGGATTTAGCTCCTGGGTCAGTCATTTGGATTTTCTTGAGTGCTCTGACCACTGCCTCTACTTTAGTGGAGTGGCTTCCCTACAGTAAGAGAAAAAAATACACAGCATTTTCAAAGTGGAGCATATATTTTGCTTTACATAAATCATTTATGGAAAGAAACCCCAAATATTTGGCACTGACTTTGACAGGAATCTCTTGTCCTTGATTTGCAGCTTGAGTGGTGAAGACGTAGGAAATTTCAGTGTGAGAAGTGGTCTGTCTGCAGATGGCACACTTGATGGCTTTCCTACGGTTCCCAACACTATATTGCTCCACAATGATAGAGATGCACTCATTGCAGAAACAGTGTCCACAGGTGAGCACGGCCCACTGCCAAATATAAACACAAGCACACCGTGTTACTGCATCCTTATTACAAAGTCAATGAATTTTCAGAGAAAATGTCTGTTTTGTGTGTTGTTGTGTATTCTCTCACTTCTTGACCCAGGGACCGGGCACAGATGGGACATGGTTCTGGATTTAGACCTCCTGTGGATTTATCCTGGGACTGAAACCACAGTTATAGGTAAATATAAACCAGTAGCACAAGTATAAATGAGAAATAATAGACAGAGAAATTATCTGGTCCATGTCTTAGCCCTCTGCAATAATGACAATCTGACAAGAATTCAGATCTGCAGCAATAGGATCTTCATATTTGCCCCATACATGCTTCACCACAAAGACATACATGTTCTGATACAAGGGATGGAATGATTCAGTAAACAATCAATATGAACCGATTCATTAATTCACAGATTATTCAATTTTCACTTTAAACAGCAGGGGGAGCTAACATAAAAATAAATGTATTATTTTAACACACACACACACACAAAATAAATACATATAATTACAATAAAATAATAATAATACAATTATAAAAAAAGTAAAATAACACAAATATTACTAACATCTGTTTACCAACATTCATTTTTATTTACAGATGTTAGTTTTGCACAAAAATATATCCATTATCCAACGACCTCCAGAAATAAAAGGACATTGATTGGTTAAATGAATAAATGATATAACTACTTTATTATCCTTATTTTATTAGCAAGAAATAGTTGATACTTCAAAGGTTACCTTCTCTAGATTGGTGAGATACAGAAACTGTCCAAGCTTTTTCTGTAGCTGAGATTTAGCCACAGCTCTGTCATTCAACAGCTTCACTCTGTTCTGCTCAACCTAAAGCCCAATCAAAATAAAAAATGACATGTAATATACACAAAGCTTTGCAGTATAGGAGAAGTTACGTGTCCAACCCACTTCATGTGGTTCTATGATGTGCAGAACTTTAGGTTTGGGCTCATCAGGAAGACGCACACGCAGTCTTTCTGTAGCCATACCCAGCTCATCTATAGCTGATACACGATCCCTTAATGTCATCCAGTACTCGTGCAGCACCTGAAGAGTCATGAAGCATTTTCGTTATTGCAATTATTGCTGTTAATTAGTTATTCATGAGCAATCATTCACTTAGTTTTGTGAAGACAGAATTGCACTAATTGTAAAAAAAAATACTGTTACTCTGGATCCATAAATACTAAGTTAAAGTGCAGTAAATTCACAAATAAAATAAAACCCGCTGTCAGTGCATTCATTTCAGAAGCCAGAATACAGATTTCTAAGCTCTGCTATGTACATACACACCTTGTATTCTTTTTTCCAGAACTCGAATAGCTCCATAAATGTGTTGCCTTCCTCAATCAGTTCAGAATCCAGGCGGCGGATTTTAACAAAAGACAAAATGGCTTTCAGGGTTCGTTCTGTCTCACTTGCTGCCCGCAGGCCACGGCTAGTGGTTGGAAGTCTGTCATCCATTATCCCCTCCTCATCCTCAATCATCTCCTCAAAAATGGCTGTCTGGCCTTTAACTCTGCCATCAATACAGATGAAATCATTTCAATGGCCAGTTCCCTCCTGAGAATTGTTTAAACTCATGATAAATATTACTGCTTATTTTTGCTTACGTGTGAGAGAATAGTTTTGACTCATATTCCGTGAAGAGTTCATCAGCTTTGCAAAACACACAGCTGCAAAATGAAACGGTTAACTACATTAAATACATATAAAATTCTCATATTAAAATATGCACCAAACTTAGACATACTAGCAACTGACTTTGGATCCATAACCGTATCTCCTGGCCAGCTGTGTATTTACGTAAAACCTTTGAATTGTATTTTAAAGTACAATTCATGATGATAAACAATAAATTATAATTATGTTGCCTAGAATTTATCTAGAACATGCAATATGAATATACCATATACATTTTAAAGTCAAATATTTCATAAAAAATATTTCAGATTAAAAATGGTGACCCGAGTCGATTTAGTCCAGTACAGTAAAACATATCTCACTGGAGTCAGTGAAAATACTTGCTAAAACTTAAAGGATCTTACTTGTTAAGTGGGAGTCGGACAGGCCTTAAGTGACAAGCAGTTGCCTCCTCAATGATTTCCCGTGAAGGCTGAGCTTCCAGCTTTTTCACAGACTCCTGAACAGTTTTCTGTGACTTCATCAGTTCATCCATCTGAGTGCTAAGTAGAAACTGAAGACCTCGAGCATCCAGAAATCTGAGAAGCAAAAGGTGCTCATGATAACCAACGCATAATAAAACACAATTCAAAATGTACAGAATGAGAGGACATTAGAAACATTACTTTTCTGCCATTGAGAGCTTATGGGCTTGCTGTTTGTAGCTGCAGGTAAGCTCGTTTTGGATCCGAGTGACCAGTTCATCATCCATCGAGTACTGTATAGCCTGCTGGATAACGTCCAGCCACCAGGGAGCACGCAGATTAACCTATAACAGTTGTGTGAGTGGTATTTTTTGTTAAATTTTAAACACAATGAGAGTTAGGGTCTCATGCAGCATACTTTGCGCTTAAGGTCTTTGATGTTTTGAAGGACCGGTAGGAGATTCTGCTGTGCTTCAGACACTTCAGAGCTGACCTTCGTCATGTAGTGCTGTTTTAACTGTTCTGCCTAGTTAAAACACAGGAAAATGGTCAAACGCTTCCATGATTTACATTTGCATACTCCTTCACAGCAATCCACTTCTTATATAATTACTAATGTAGTTCTGTAATAAAATATCTGTGGCGTTTTGCTTAGTATAAAGACCTGTATAAAAAAGAAGAAACAGAACAAACCTCCTCTTTTAGCCGGTCATCTCGAAGAGTAGGGGGTATCCCAGGATGCTTTGCATTAAGCAACTCCATTAAATTGTGGGTAGCATGAAGTCTCTATGTTTAAAACGTATATGAATTATTGTGTTATTAACAACAATATGTGGGAATACTTTCTTTTTCTCACTTGCTGTGAAGTATGTAGTGTTCTACCTGCAGAGAATCTGTCTTAAGCTGATTTTTGTGTTCTTCTGATGATCGAAGCACTTCTCTGTACATTTCTACTGCCTCCACAAACTCGCCTACCAACAACACATATTTGAAACAGACCCTAATAAATGCAGAACTCTAGGTGTTTAAGGTATTTTAGCAGTTACCTCTAATAATGTGAATTCCTGCCAAACCATTAAGAGCACACACCAACTGCCTGTGAGCCTCCTCACACTCAACACGACATTTTTTCTGCAGTGACTTGAGAAGCTCTTCCATCGTCATTGTACTGCATCATAAAAATGTTCATAACTTATAACTTTTTTTGTAATAACATATTTAAAAAGTGAAATGCACAATTAGTTGAGTAATTAATAAAACCCTCAAAAATGCAAAAACAAAAATACTAGCAGTAAGTATGTTGCAGTCAACTGTACGTGGGTTGGCACGGTAATGCTGTAGTCATACAGCAAGAAGGTCCTGGGTTAGATCCTCAGGTGGGACAGTCTGGGTCCTTTCTGTGTGGGGTTTGCATGTTCTCCCTGTGTCTGCATGGGTTTAATCCAGGTGCTCCGGTTTCCTCCCACAGTACAAAAACTTAGAAGTGAGGTGGATTAGAAATACAAAATTGTCCCTAACTGTGTTTGATATAAACTTGCGTACTGATGAATCTGATG
>JAYDZG010000011.1:13903800-13913848 GCA_034509265.1 Microcambeva bendego
GGTCCAATGTGCTGTTTAAACATACATTTAACAACATGGAAGGCATTCTGTCTGGTGTTTCAGATTGATTTGGCTTTGACCTTTTGAAATACGATGTGCTGTTTGTGGGATGTGGTTATGCTGTTATTTGTGGAATAGTACAGTTTTCCATACGGACTGAGTGTCTGGGGAAATATGAGAGAAGAGTGTGAACACTGGTAATTATCTACTTAGTGCTGACTGGCCCCTCTATCATAAAGTGAGCGCTGAATCCCAGTTGGCAGACTGCCAGACAGGCCAGTGCTTCAACGGCTCACATCATGGTCTCCTGAGGAATTTACTGTAAAGCCCTGCTCATGCCAAATCCAGAAATAATGCCAGGGTTTGCCATGTGCTCCCGATAGAAGCTGTATACCCGGTACTTATAGTCAACCTCCTCCTTTACTCAGCTTGCTATGATCTGACACAACAAAGATAGCAAGCTATCCTTCTTGGTGGATTTGTTTTCTCAAAAACATCAGAAAGATTTGCCCATACCACTCTGTCACTCTCTTGGCAATTCAATGTTTTTGTTTCCATACTCACATATTAAGTATTCTCACATATTCCCTCTACTTCTGTATTTCTGCCTATATGCACACATATACTAGATTGGCATAGTATTGAGAAAGCTCTTAATCACTTCATGTAGGCGTTTTTGTTAACCTCAAGGCCTTGAAATGGATTGACACTTTGTCATGGGCTTTTTTTTGTTTATGCCTAGTTCACAAAACATGACTGTGATCAGAACTCAAATAGCTTGAACTACCCAACAACTCTCTCCATGTGGCTTGCCAATTTCAAAACCGCTAAATATTTTAAGAGCCGTCGCCTGACTGGCAGTGAGTAGAATAACCAATGAGAACACTAGATACAGGTTGAGGTGAAACACAGGTGTTTTTTGTACTCGACAAATCATAATGCTTACGTTGCATTGCGGAAAGAAAATATGTCCATGCATGTTGCGTTGATAAATCCACTCAGATCATTTTTTTCTGGGATTTTACACTGCACATCAGCACACACACTTGATCGCTCACTACTTGTTAAAATGCATATTTTGGATGTGTTATCAATAAGCTCCTTGTCACTTGCCAGCAATTCCATTTGTTGATGGATCATGTGTAAAACCCCTGGTTGCTGATCAGATGTGTAGTATGCCCACCAACCTGGGCATTAGACTTGTTGATATAAAACTGTGATGGGATTAGTATTTGAGTGCCATGGTTATTAGACATACAAGGGTTGGGTATGAGTTAAATAAAACTGACTTACATTACATTTTTTGATTATTAAAAAGCCATGCCAAAATTCTGTAGAACAGGTTTCTAGAATCACATCATTTGTGAGCATTTGATAATAAAATATGCATAAAATTATAAATGACAATAAATCTGTAACTAAGGAGTAATTGAAATTGAAAAAGACCAATCTACACAAATAACCATGGGGTTGATTGGATTATTCAGCCAAGGGAAGACGGGAAATTGTGGTAATTTGTTTAGGTGACACTTCAGTGTTGAATTAATTTACGATGGCAGCCACCACTGATGCACACAATCATTAGAGGGCTTATTTATGTGACTTTTTAAGAGCATTTGATCTTGAGGAAGCTCTTTAAAGTAAGGGTAAGGCCATATTTAAAATTGCTTTTTTATAAGATTATCCTTGCTCTGGTCTGAAGGACATGGCTGAAGTTGAGGTTCTAACACATTTGCAGCTGGTAGAGGCGAGAAGGGTATTGGGTAGATTCATTCAGTCTGACACTTCTCACTCACCTTTTTGAACCTTGCAGATAATCTGTGTTTGTGTGTCTGCTCTTAACAGGGTTCGGAGAGGGATTGTTGTCTCACTCATCCTAGCCCCATCATGCACTCTAATTCTACTTGGGTAACCATGACAACATGTATGCCTGGATCTTTTTTATGATTTGACATCAAGGCTGCCAGACACATCGCTTCCATTAGAGATGCTGGGATTTGGAGTCTAGAGTTGATTAAAGTTAATGGGGACACATATTTATTTTTACTAGTGGTATTCTGCTGATATTTGTGATAGATGTAAATATCACAGTCATTCCAATCATTTTGCTCTCTGGAAGCTCAAGCTGGATAAATCCAGTCCTTCTGGAAGGCAGACGGTCCTGTCTAGCACCTCCACTTTATAGGAACCCTTCACCAGCCACCTGGTATTTTTAACAATCTCCAGCACACAATACCATTCACACCTCCTCACTTCTCCCTCCAAAGGGAAACCCTAATATTTGCAGCTTGAAACAATACTTGGGTTATATATTATCATGTATATATCTGTCTACTTGCACAGGGGTTTTTAGGGGCAACCTATTTGTGTTTACTTAATATACAATTCATAGCAATATATGTGACAAATTCAAGTATTTGCGTTTTGGCCCTTTCTGTATGTAAATATACAGATGCATATCCAGAAGCAATTAATAAAATTCTCCTGTAACAGTTATTTTATACATCCAAGCAATTTGGCTGATTTTGTCATTAGGTTTTATATGATAATTGACTACCATTGAACTTTAACTAATAATTGGCAAGCATATAGAATCCCGTAAAAAGAAAACACGTCACTGAGTTTTATATCAGCATGAAATTTACATCAGATTTATACCTTGCTTATTGACCACAACAAAAATGTAATTTATAATAGTTTTAACAATTTACAATTAATTAGGAAAGCTATATAAATGCAGTGATGACCGCATGTGTCTCTTTAAGATTCTTATACACTATACACCACACAATTTTTAACTTTCTTACATTTGGCAATTTTTCAGTTATCCACTTCCTTTGTCTTGTTTTAATAATAATGATGAACATTGAATGTTCAAATATGTTGGGTTATAGACTCTACATGTTATTAAAAATATTAAAAATAGTTTTTAAACCTGAACCCAAGAAGCATTTCTATTTTTTATTATAGCTGAAATGTGTGCCAGACTATTTTCTAGGTTTCACTGTCTGTACTAAAATATACACAGCACTTTTGAGTAGTATTGATTGTTCCAGTCATCTACATTTTCACTTTTTTCCTGGATACTCTGAAAGCAAGCACATCCTGAGCTTTTGTCACAGAACAATGCTCCAACAGGTCTTTGGAGTTTTGAAGTTGTGAGATGAATTTCAATCAGGACAGAAGAATGGCTGGACTTGCTGCCCCATCACAGCTACACGCTAGACGCGGGGCACTTAATTGAGCATGAAAGACCTGAAAGGAAGCTGTTCCTGGGTTACGCTCTTTTATGGCTTGAGAACAATATAGAGGAGCACTGGACTGTAAGTGGGGTAAAGCTTGTGCTCTAAATATGTTGAAGGGAAACATTTATGTGTACCAGGGAGAGACCATGAATGGGATTGGAGTGAGTGTGTGCTTGTTGGTTTGTTGTTGGGTTAATGTTGTTTTGTCAAGTGCATGCTTCTTTTGCGTTCCTATCATTCAGATCTTTGTCTCCTACACCCAAGCCAAGCCCTCACCACCTGTTCGGGTGAACATGGCCTCTTATTTCCTCCAAATAAATTATGTGGACTAGGCTGTTGTTTGGTCACGCACCATGCTGTTTAGCTCAGTTTCTTTAGTTATAGAGTACTAGAGAATTATTTTGTGTTTGTGGTAGATGAACAGATTTAGATTTTTAGTGTTGCTGGGCCATCATTGTACCGGGGACTATATAAAATTACTTTAAATAAGTTTGTTACTTATATAGTTTCCCTCTGGATATGCCCAAATGCTGAACTCAGGTTGGGTTTTAGACTGTTTTTTTTTATTTATTTTTTTTACTTTGGTTCTGTGTAGTGTTTGTCATGGAGCTAGTTAAACACTAAAGGGTGTTCATTAAAAAAGAAATGAAGAATGTTTATCCCATCTAAAAGTTACCAGACCAAATGTTTGCATTTAAATTCATTGTGTATTGTTAAGATTTCATTTGCTAGAAAATACCTTCTGCATAATTCAGAGGATTTATCGTGTTGTTTTCTTTTCAATTACCACAGTTAATGTATTGATACCTACCGCTTACACTGCTGTTGTGCTTTGCCAGCTAAATTATCACTAATGTGATCAATGATTATTACATTTGAAATGGCCTTGAACAAAAAGTCGCTTTCTATAAATGCCATACACAGTTAGTTTTGGATAAGATTTGCTGAGGTCTTTATAACAAATTTTACATGTTCGCCTAAAAAGAAGAATCTTCGACTGTCAAAGCAAGGCCATGCAAATATTGATTGTAATCTTTTCACACCCAATATTTATTGAGAACGAATTGCAAGCCCTTTATTAGGGAACCTTCATGAACAGAGCAGTAATAAAAATGGGTCCAATTTTTAAAGGTCAAGTTGTATTTGTGGCTCTAGGAGTGCTGATTAAAAGATTAGAAGCCAAGAGTTAGAGAACAGACAATGGTCCTTAGTAGATTTTAAGATCAGCACAATGTTGTAGCACTTTATATTTGTGACATGCTAGTTGAAAATAATATCCTGTTTCTTTACTCATACAATCAATCAACTAAAGACCCAAGTTAAAGCTTGGCTGGAAGTTAAGAGTCTTTATTTACTTTGGGGGATTAAATATTTCCAGTAGCAAGTGGTTGGAGTTTTTTCTCTTATAAAATGGACAAGAATTATTATAAAACAATCTTAAGTAATCTTCAACTGAACCATAGATTTATAATTTAAAACTATTGACAAATAAAACAATTAATCAAATAAATGCCTACGAATCATCTATGATCATCTACGATTTAATGTGGTCAAGCTATTTATTACTAATAAATGAATTTATATATTTATAAGTTACACCAATCCATCCAAAACAACTCAAACTTTATATAGATTAAATGATTCCCTGTGATTCAAAGCTTTTTTGTAAAGGAATAGTTTCAGCCCTAGTGTTAAGTCAAGGTTTTTCCACCATTGGATGAATTAAGGATCATTTTTGTGTAGTTTTTAATAATAAAACTTCGAATAACATGTTAAACAGTGTTTGAATTCTGCAGCACTTCAGAATTGGGTTGGAACACTTAAATCAGGACACTTGTCCTACATCCTCTTTACAAATTCATTTTCAAATGGTTTAGTTTTTGAAATGCTTGGAAAAGTATCAAAAATGGGATCAACATTGTGTTTACTTGACTACTGCTATAGTTACACTGCAGTGTAGATTTGTTATAAGATAAAATATTGTATTCGAAAATACAATATTAACACAAGGGTAATATAATAATAAACGTTAATGAAAATGAAATATGATATAAAATGCATTCAAATATTTCACTGACGACAAAAAAATTATAATCTCCCTAATAATGGTGGTCATAAAGATAGTCAGAGTACACATGCTAACCCATTCACAACTATTAATGGGCACTCTGAACTCGAATATCACCTCAATTAAGTAAGGTCAGCCTCTATGGTTGCTTACCCACAGAAGATATGGCACTAGAATTCATTATAAGATTATCCATCTCGCAACACAAAGAAGTTGAAGGACCTCCTGGTAATGTTGTGGTCTCTCAATACTCCTTCAGACGTGAAATACATTGCTTTGCAAGAGCTGTTTTTACATTATTTTTGGAGGGTATAGCCATATTGTTGGTGTCAATTCACAGAGTATTACTAAAGCCAAGTCTCTCATATTGTATTTTGCCAAGACAGTTTTCTCTTACTCTCTGGGTCCAGTCCTTTAAATAGCTGTGAATGAAGCCAGACATTATTTTTGTACATTTTATATTAGCATTTGCTATGATAACCTGGACTTTTGAAGTGTGTTGTGGTGTTTGTGCAAATCAGCTTCAGGGAATGTCCGTGTGGTGCTTCAGTAAATGATCATACAAGATTAATCCCACTTATTCACATTTTCATCTCATCTTATCCTTCACAACCTGACATAAACTAGCACACAGGATTTGGTACAATTAATGTAATCAGACCTTAGAAGTGTTCACAATTAGGTTATCTAGGTATTGATTCTTAATTGTGTTAATGGCATGTAAAGTTACACTTATTTAAATAGAATTCTGCAATAACAGATGCTGCCAATAGGAAATGTGTGAAATTTCAAAAAAAAATACACACAGTTAAAAACAAATGACTCATTTGCTGAGAAGTGCTAATAACTAACTAATTAATTGCCTTAAAAGTTTTCAGATAAGAAGTGACTGTTGAGTGTGAGAATGGGGGCAAACAAATAAAAATTATGAATGTAACTGCTTACATGGTTAAATGGGGTTCGAAACATTTCAGGTTATGTCATAGTATACTGTGTGTTAAGTTGGAAAAAAATTAACTTAAATAAAGAAATCTAATATTAGGCCAAGTGAAGAATCTTGTTTTGTCACACATTATTTGTGTGGCAAGTGTCATCTTAGCTTGCTCCCTGTGAAGAGAAATGTTTTGCTTAAATTGCACAGGGCGAGTTACAGATGCCTATCGTGCAGTGTTAATGTGGGATGACAGTTGGGAGGAAGAGCTTGCCTTATATGTAACAGGACACTGGGGCTGGAGCATCTAAAACCATCTGTTTAAGATGCTCTGACTGTTGTTGAGTGCTGGGCTCCAGGCCAGTGATTAACTCTTTTAATGCCTCTGTTGAATGTGACAGGGACTTGTCATGTCAGGACTAGTCACATTCCTCTTTATTTTTATATTTATATTCCCTCTGCTCTTATGGCTTGCCAAAGGGGATTGTAAAGGATATGTCTTGTATGTAGCTTATATGGCGATGCATTAATCTTTCTGCAATGGTCGAGTAAATGGTAACAAATGGTCAATACGCGCAATTGGCATTACTTATCTTTATGAGAAAAGTCGCAATCTTATCTTTTTGAATGCCTATATTGATAATAATAGTGTGTACGTGGTGAGTATACTCTGCAAATTATTGTTTGTATTTATTTATGTAAGTGTCCATTCTGCAGCTTGCAGTGAGAACCTTAAGTACACACACCTCTTAAGTGCTTATTTCAATTTATTAACATGAGAATTGACTGCTAAACTAAAACTAGATAGACGCTATATAAAACACTGCTAATAAGGGAACAAGTGAAGTGTTACTGTGGTGAGCAACTAAAACAGTTCACAAGCAGATTCTCAATAAGCCCAGGTGGAGCAGTGGGGTTTTCCTCTGGCACAACAGCGCTGAGAGTCTAAACTCCCCTGTGCAACACTTGGCCACTAGGATGCACAAAACGGTGCATTGTAGTCCCAGACCTGGATAAATAGGAGGATTGTATCTGAAAGGACATCAGGCAAAATAACTTTTCCAAATCAATTATAAGAATAACAATCCATTGTAGCGATCCGTAACGGGATCAGCTGAAAGGATTCACTCACCAACAGATGTCCAGATTAATATTTAACAAGATTTTACTGACAACACACATCTTATATTTTAACCGAAGTCTACGATAAATTGCTATCATTTATGTTTTGTACAGCTTTACAAATGGATAGTATTGTCTTTTTGGCTTGTATTTAGTTAAAGATAAATGAATTATTAAAATGTTGGATTGATGCATCCCTATTTTAATATTCATGTAATAAACACATGTTTCTCAATGCACTTTAGTATAGTGTAACCATTTGTTGTGTGCCAGCTACATACATCTCTGGGCTTAGGGGATGAGATATTTTTAGGTTTTGGTAATTTATGTGTTGTCCATGGCTCAGTTGTCAGAGTCTGTTGGGGTCATTACCAGTTCAGCCTATATAATAATATCATATATTATATAACAATTAGATCAGAAGCATTTACATCGTTTGACGACAGAGGGTTTAAATGTGCTGGAAAACAGAATTAATTAATTAATTAGTTCGATCCACTTCCTCCAAATAGTAGTAATGTTCATTTAATCAAGTTTGAATAGTTTTATTTATATCTGTTTCAACGGTCTATCTGTATGTACCACTATAAACTGCTTTTGAACTTTTAATGGTGAGTATGGTACAGTGGGGTAGCACTGTCATCCCCCTTGAAGCCTTAGGTTTGATTTCTAAGACCCGATTTGGGTCCTTTCTGTGTGGAGTTGCATGTTCTCCCCATATCAATTCGTCCAGGAGGTCCAGTTTCCTCTCAGTTAAGGTGAATCGGAAATTGGAAATTGTCCATGACCATGTTGGAAATTTTAAATGGAAGATTTTATGTAATGAGGAACCTGTCCTAAGGGCATGACATTAATCATCCTAATAAATAAATAAAAGAAAAACCTTACAATTAGGACAAAGAGACCACTTGGGTAAGGAAGGTAGAATTTTCCTTTTTCAGCATGACTGTACTCACTGTGCACAAAGAAAGGTCCATTAAAGGCATGGTCAGAGTGGTTTATTGTGGAGGAATTTCAGTGGCCTACACAGAGCCCCTCTGTCATTAAACACTTTTTGGGATGATCTGGAATGTTGACGGGGAGCCAGGCCTTCTTGTCTCCAACATCAGTGCCTGACCTCCAAAACATTTCTCTCTCTCTGTCTCTGTATGTGTGTGTTCACGTGTGAATGTGTGTGCGTGTTTATGTTCCTGCACCATGCACAAGTGTGCATGTGAAGAGTACCAGGACAAACCAATGTGAACAGGGGCAGAACATGCAAAACTCACCACAGACAATAACTAGAGAGGAGAATTGAACCCATGTGTCCAGAACCCCTCTTAGTGTAATACACATATAACTTGCAGATCTGTTCACGGATTGTAAAAGTTCTCAGAATCCAGTCAGTGGAATGTTGGCTGAGGTAGAACCTTTTATTTCTCTACCTGTACCTGTAATTCATCTCTAGATGCTTGTAGCACAGCTCATGTATTTTGTGTTTTTTTAGGGAACCACCTAAGCAAAATAATTTCTCAAGCAGAAACCAAGCCAGATTTGCATTCATTTTCATGCTATTTAAATTACTCTAGTCGTTCCACTGATACAAAGCAGCTGCACATGTGTGATTGTTGGTTGTGAACAACTGAAATTAAATTCTTGTCCAAAAATTCTTTTGTAGTTATGTACTGAAGTACAACACCTACACATCCTAACAGGTTAGCTTTGCTCAGATTTCTGAAATACGGTAAATGTGAATTATGACATAAAGTATTAAGTAATTGTTATAATAATGGAGAGAGTCAATATGAGGAAGTCAGTAATGGAATTATCTCTTGAACAACATGTGTTCAAACTTTAATTTCTAGTAAGGTCTAATAAAGGTAACCATTATTTATTTATTTACTTCTAACCAGGCCATGTGTTCTGTTTCTTCTACTGCCTTTATTTCAAATGCCAGGCATGTCACTTATGGTTAAGTTTCACTTCAGTTTTGACTCATTCGTTTTGATGTCTCCTTGTCACTACATACCCATTATGCTTTCACTCAGATTAACAATTTTACAGCCAGATGTACATCTTGTGCAGCACCATAGTCTGACACCTTTTGCCACTACTGTTACAGATTGTGATGCTTTTAGATTGAAAGGTATTGACAAATCACCAGATGTTTTTACTCTCTAATGGGCACCTTCTGTTGTCTGCATGCTTAGCTCTGACATTCAGGGTGCAGGGGAGCATGCATATATGGTTATCTAAGGTGGATTAAATCTGACATGACAGGGAATTCAAATATAAACAAAGCCCTCCAAACAATGCTCTGCATTCACAATGAAATGTATAATTAATATTTAAAATTTTAGCAACATATTCAATTGTATTTCAATTTTGTATCTAATATAAAATTGGCTTTAGTTTAAGTTCAATTTAGTAATTTTTCAATTAGTTGTTTTCACATTGCTAACAGGTGAAAAAATCAAACAAAACACTAGTTACTTTTACCACTATTGTTGTATGGTGTAAGGCACGGTGGCTTAGTGGGTAGCACTGTCGCCTCACACTGTCGCCTCACAGCAAGAAAGTCCTAGGTTAGATCCCCGGGTGGGGCGATCTCGGTCCTTTCTGTGCAGAGTTTGCATGTTCTCCCCGTGTCCGCGTGGGTTTCCTCCGGGTACTTCGGTTTCCTCCCACAGTCCAAAGACATGC
>JAYDZG010000011.1:13943766-13958199 GCA_034509265.1 Microcambeva bendego
GTTTCTCAAGGTTTTTCTCACTAAAAATAAATTAACGTTACAGAACATGTAAAAGTAAATCCAAAATATCACTATAGTCATTAATTACACACTATATAGCCAGATATGAACAACAGACTTTAAGCTGGTTTAAGATCTCACATCAACTGAAAGTGAAAGTAAATTTAGAGGAACATTTGATTCTGAGGGAATTTTACACATTTGAAAAAAAAAAAACGGTTAAACTAAAACTTCATTCACCTATTTATGTTTGTTTTACTCACAATTAGCCTAAATAAAAACACAAAAATAAATAACAGGAGATCAATGCCCTGTCTATGACAGAACCCTATTGTTTTATCACCATCATCATCATCATCGGCTGAAACGCATCGTGGATCCAGAAACACTAAATTTGGCAGTAAGGTACAGCAGGTGTGAAATGACTCGGACACAAAAATGACATCAATTGACCAAAGAGGGCGCTATAACAAACTTCTTTTGGTTATAACTCACCTCTCATACCTATTATTTTTGACAGACAAAATATATTTTTCCTGATTCTTTGGGTGAAGACAAATCTTTTTGCCCCTTGGACCATTCAGCCATGCCTACTTAGATTTTAGCTAATGTGTATAATGTGTGAAATCTATTTTTGCAAACAAGTCCTAAAGTTTATGCCCAAATACTCTGAAAAAATACTGTGAAAAAATACTCAACAAATCCCCAAGACCCTGAACCTCAATTATTATAAAAAATGTTGACTTTTGTAAACAAACAAAGTAACTCAAAAACGCCTCAACTAAAAAAAAAATGAAACTTGGTCCTTTGGTGTAAAACAAGATTCTGAGGTGGCCTACCAAGTTGTAATCACTAGGTGGCGCAATAATTGAAAAAAACCCAAATACGTTTCTAAGCAACCGTAAGTCCAATCGAGCTGAAGATTTTCATGCTTCATATCTGAGACAGTTTATAACTGAATTTCTAAAAACATCTTGATACACCAAATTTTGTGACTGTCACTAGCCAATCAGAGTTTATTACCCATTTGAAAGGGTTATCATTCACCAATCATTATGAAACTTGAGTGCTTTGTCCATGTTCCTGGTTTTTAATGACATGTGAAGTTTCACAAGATTTGATTAGGGGGTGCAATTCCTAAAAAAACATTTATTATACACTACATGTATTTCTTATTAAATCCTAAATATGTACACATACATGTAATGACACTATTATGTTCAATACCAATTTCAGCCGGATCAGCCATCGGGAGGCTCTACAGTCCACAATGTGCATATAACTGCAGGCATTATTTTATAAACCTAAAAGCCCATAAGTCTGGAACCATATGTCACATGAACACAGAAATGGACACGCATTTATCTCTACAATATAGAGGCAGCCATGGCCTGGTGGTTAGGGAACTGGGCTTGTGATCAGAAGGTTGCCGATTCGATTCACAGAGCTTACAGGTCATGACTGAAGTGCCCTTGAGCAAGGCACCTAACCTCTAACTGCTCCCCGGGCGCCATGGCTAGGGCTGCCCACCGCTCCGGGCATGTGTGCTCACTGCCCCCTAGTGTTCAATAGTGTGTAAAAAGTGTGTGTTGAAATCTAAATCTAAAAAAAAATAATGTCTGATGGTCTGCACCATAGGGGTGAGAAGCAATACAGCGTGAAAATGCTTTGTGATGCCCAAGTTACATAGTTATATATTTACCTACAGCTGTAAAAAAAAAAATTCCATGGTATATTTATAAATAATGTTAGTGTTTGATTTGGTGGGGTTTTTTTCTGGGAGCCATATAAAGAATAAGATCTTAGTCACATGATACAATACAGGTTACCGGTGTTGTGAGTCACAGGACATTTGTTTGGCCAAACTTGTCTCATAAAGGAAAATGGTCCTTGGGGTTTTATGACACATCAACCATACTTCATGTGCTTCACTGTGTAAACCAAGTGAAAGAATTAAACACTAAAAACACTTGGGTTCTCAAAGTATTACAATAGGTGCTGAATGATCCTCAATCAGCTTAAATCCCAAAATTATATTTGTTTTACAAATGTGGGGAAGGTCCACATTTTTATCTCTTACCAGATGCTTGTATACAAACTGACTTTTTTTTCTGAAAACAGACTAAACAAATGAGGGATAAGGGCCTCACCCAATGGCCCAGCAATTGCTACCTAGCAGTAATAGAGCTGGAGCCCACTACACTACAACTAGCCCCAGCAAAAGAGTAAGGGACCCATAGATAACGGTATGCCCTCATTTTAGACTGTCTGCAGGGTGAAGCAATTCAACATATTTATTGAAATAATATCCTATATTTGGCGTCCTTGTTAGTACCCTGAGATGTATTACTGTAAATAATAGCAGTAGCATTAACCGCAGTGGTTTGCACCCATGCATTTCAAGTTTGTTTGTTTGTTTTTATCTATTTTTTTTTAAATCTTTTCACTTTTGGTATGTGTTTTATTAGTTCTATTAAAAGATTTAAACTTAGGGTCTCACGGCTCCTACAATTCTGCTCACACACTGATTTCCCTATTTTTCTAGTTCATAACACTAAAGTAATTGAAAGCTTTGTTATACTAGTCAATTATAATAAATCTGTTTTCAGCAGAAAATAGTGATTATATTGCCTCGCTAAGGTGATGATGGTGTGTGCTTTTGGTTTACTGGGTTTCTTGCTCCACCCTTACAGTTACACTATTTTGGCCAGGAATGGTCAGATTTAGCATAGGTAACTTGCTAGTAAAAACAACTGCATTATATTTATATTTTGAAATTATGTTTTTTTTTACATATTGACCACTCCTGGTGCACACAAAATTAAATGTTCAGCTCAGTAATTTATGGAATGGAATAATTTTCTAAAATAGTAATAAATGAATTTTTCTATTAAAAACTAGAGACAGTAAACTGATTGTGACTGGAGTGTTTATCAGAGGAAGTCTGTGTTTTGAAGCATGGCTGGGCACAGTACAGTTCTTTTTATTTGGTCAGTGCTGCCTTTCTCGCCAGATAAAAGGCAGTCAGATTTCATGCTGCTTTGACTTAAGGGCATGTCACTTAACAAATGAAAGGCTCTCTCTTATAGGACAGTTGAGCTAGTTATAGATTCCAGCACCACGAGACCCCTGAGCCTCTCGCTCACGAGGAATGTGCATGCTTACAGGGTTAAGAATGAAGTAAACTTGTAAGAGGGCTTCAACACTAAGAACTGCTTCTTTCTAGTAAATCCTCTTGTTTTCTCATATTAGATAGCCTGTTATAGCAGGGAATGTTAGTAAGCTCATATGGTTTATTGAACTGATCAGTGCATTTTTTAATTATTATTATTTTTATTTTTTTGGTCTAATGTAAAATGGTCAGCACCATTGAACACTATAGAGAGCCCCAGCAAACTGCAGTACTATAACTATAAATATTTATGCTTCATTTTCACTTCCCCTTTCCATGCCCAGAAATAAGTTTCTGTATTTGTTAAATTGAATGTCATTGCTTTGGGTGGTGCAGCGGTTAAACAAGCTAGCCTACCAGTACTGACATCGCAGTTGAGGGATAGTCAAAGGGATTCCTCTAACTCGTGTCCAAACTCAAATTCCTGTCCAGTCCAAATGCTGAACATAATGTAACCACTGTAATTGATTGGGAAAACATCATTTGTAGTGTCCAGCTCAACTGTAATGTGGCTGCAGAGATGTCATGTGACCTGCTGATTTCACACTAATTTCCTCTTCAGTAGGTCGGAAGTAATAACCACATCATTATTATGTACTATTTTTATGCAGCACCAGTTCTGTGAGGCTGGGAGGGACTATGACACAGCTGGAAGTGTACAGAGCTTTTAATGTCGAAGCTTTTATAGGAGCACATGCAAAAACTTCATGCACAACTTGTGACAGCTTTTAAGAAATTGAAACATGAGGCTTTATGGCCCTTTCTATGGCAATTACTACACTTCTTTTTGTATGTGTCTGGTAATGTGAGATTGGTGTTCAGACAGAACATTTGGCACTCGAACTGTCTGTGAGTTTGGGATGTTTTCCAAATGTCTCCTTGTTACTTTTAAAAAAAAATTGCCCAATGTAAGTAAATAAGCCAATTAGTTGGTCCATCACCATTGTGACTATAAAAACTTTTATTCGTTATTACATGGCTATGTTTTAATATATGTTTATAGATTATTAAATTATTTTTTTGAAAATGCTTGTAGAGAAGGTTAATATATCCATTAGACTAAAACACTGTTTAATAAACTTAATTTATTGTGAGTTAAATGGTGTTACTCAACAGCGTATGTAAAGACACGGTTGGTTTATTAATAGTTTTCCTGTGTGATGCTTCCAGGGCATTAAAGCATGTGAACAGGATACACAGAGTGCATTCTTTGGCAATTAGCTTCTTTTAAACAATGCATTTTATCTTTCTTAGCTGTGCATCTTCAGGACATGTGTGGGGACCATGTTTGTGAACTGTTAAGATGATACAGGAGTATTTTATCTCTTTTGACCACGGAACACATTGTTTGGTGACCTACCAATGAGTAAAACAATTCCTGGAACTCCTCTATCCGCCTGTAGGAACAAAGGGCTTTGCTGTCTCTTGCACTTTTTGTTGACCTCCAATTCCTCATCTTTTTTGCGTGGGCTTGTTTAGTTGATGCGGTGTCATACAAAAGTTCTTCGTATCCTGGTTAAGTAGAACTTGGAAGAAACAAAACCTATACATTACAGGGATGTAATATTTTACAATATTTTTTAGTTTAAACACTATACAGTTTTGTTGAATGTTTGCTTCAAAAGCCTGAGAAGGGTGTATCAACATGTGCTTGAAAGCTCATGGTATCTGCTTTTTTGTTTTCTAGGATGGCTCTCTTGGAAACATTAAGGACCTGGTTACAGAATTTGCTGAGTACTACAGTACTTCATCCAGTGATGTAAAAGAGAGAATGGAGGAGCTACGGAAGCGCAAAGTGGCTCAGGAATCAGAAACTGTAAGAGAATTTTCTTAGTTCAAACCCTCATAAAGCATAGACTGGTATTTGGAGCTAAGGCCAATGCTCTACTACTGGCCCACTTATACACCAAAAGCACACGGTCAGCAAGCACAGCTAGGAGATCATTATTCCCAAACTGTAAAATGTACAACCAGGGTACCAACTCTACAATATGAAGTATGATGTAGTTTTTATGATGTAGACTACTACAGCCTTGCTTGTAATGAGAGTTAAACAACAAACAGAGAAGTGGCCATAAGTTAAATTATGCTTGACCAGCACTGTTCTATAAACACAAGTCAAAGGCAGGCTGTATGGAACATACAAATTATAACACCCGAGTTATAACACCCTGAAAATCAATGAGACCAAGTCGGCTATGCCAGATACTGCATTAGACATACTGAAGTATGGTGTTAAGAAATACTCTTTAGATACGTTTTAATAAGAAGACCGACCTTAATTAAAATAAATCCTCATAAATGGTAAAAAAAGTAAAACTAGCCATTTCATCACTTTTGATTGTAGGTGAATACTGAGTTGATGACTACATCACTCCAGCTGCGCTCAGAAATCCAGGTAAGGCACAAGCAGGTCCTGAAATGGAACATTTGATGTTCTGTAAGTCTTCAGTGAATAAAAGTGAATTTTAGTGAATCTAATTTTGTTTTTTCTTCAAAGGAGTCACTTGGCCTAAGCAGTACTGTATCCACACCAGAGGTTGAGCGAAGGTATCTAACAAAATGTCCTTAATGTACTTGTAAGCTTAATTTAATGTTCAGTATTTTAAAATGCGATTTGTAGCATAGCATTGCTGCTGGACTGCTGATACCTCACATTGGCTAGTGTCAGCTGAACGAGAGGAATGCACAGGCCACGTGAGAACTAGTGAGAACAGTAAAAGCTTAGCTGTGAAAAGCCACCTTTGTTACCATGAGCTTTGGTGAGGTGTGTTTAGCTTTGTAGCCAGCAGTATGTTTTGATTTGAACTGTATGTATTCGATCATTCGTACTCATTCGTACTCTGGCCTGTAGGCATCAAGGGTATCACAACTTGCTCATTTGTTGGATACAATATGTTTAGAAACGTTTTTTTTCAATTATTAAAGTAGTAGAACAAGTGATTATGTTCACTGTGTGCTGTCACTGTGCGCTGTTTGTTTAACTGAGAGATTTATTGAAACTTTTATTTCTAGGCTGATGAACCGGTCAAGCTCAGAAGATGGATGTGGAGGCAAGTTCATTTACTTTAAAACTTCAAATGTCTGTGCAAATTTTCTCAGCATGTGTGTCTCAAGTTTGTTAGTCAAAATATTTTTGACAGGACTTGTTTTTCTTATAGCTTATTAATATCAAATCTCTGTAATCAACATTGTGAGGTCACATTTTGATTAAAAATAATTAATTTTGTGTAAAGCAGTGTAAGGCTGGGTGTCACACTTTTCACGTTTCATGCATTTAATTTTTAACATATTTATATTATGTAGAAAAAGTGATGTAAGTTGTAATATATTTACATAGATTCCAGTTGCATTATTAATTGCAATTTTTATATGTTTGTATACACCTGTATTTATATATAACTTGCATACTCTCCAACTAAATATTCATAACTATAGTATGGTTTCATTGTCAGATAAGCTATAGACTTTTGATTAGTGTTATTTCAAATGTCACTTTGAGTTGGAGTCATTTAAAAATGTAGATGGCATGTTTCTTTTCTTTTGTTCTGCAGGAAGATGGGATACAAAAAAGAAAAATAAATCCTTCTGGCAGAATTTCCGCAAGTCTCAGAAAGGTGGTGTGCGCCAGACAACAAAAGGTTCCACTTTCATTTCATCACATGATTTCACTGATTTTTTTTACATGTTTGTCATGTTATATGACCTGTTAAAAAATCTTGTCTTCAGGTGATGTGGGTTTTGTGGCCAGTGAGATCACAATGGGTGATGAAGAGCGTATTCAGCTGATGATGATGGTAAAGGAGAATATGATTACAGTTGAAGAGGCCTTGGCTCGGGTACGCCACTGCAATGTTTGCTATTGAACTGTAGTGTTTTATGAGAAGTTTTATAGTGCATGTAATTGGGACCATATGTAATGGTTGTGCAGACAACAGTTTTGAGACTTACTTATTGAATAATTAATGAGAGGTATTGTTTGCATTATTGATGCCGGATGATACAACCCTCCTATTTATCCTGGCTGGTGACCGGCACTACAATACTTGTTTACTGAATATTTTATACAGATATCTGAAACCTTTCTTTTTTCCTAGTTAAAGGAGTATGAGTCTCAGAACAGACAGTTATGCAATACAGACACAACCGCATGGAGTGAGACTACCAGTCCCACTATAAATGAGTCTTACTGCTATGTAAGTACCAGTATGCATCTATTCATTCAGTTCTCTATAAAATTTGCTACATAGGCACACAGAGATGTCAAAACTATCTCCTTTATCTAGACATCATTCTCAGACATGTTTAATGTAATAAGCTACAGGCTGGACAGTCAATAGCAGTTGTGATTAGCTGTCCCTCAGTCTTATTGTAATGAGCCGTGAACTCTGGCATGCGTCCTACAGGAATGTCACCACTGTGCCAGCATTTGTTGATCCCTTCCCCCAGGCATGGCCGGGATGTGAACTGCTGCTGTCCCCCATCCTACACTCATCAGTCCAACCCAGGGTCATGTACCAACCCCCCATTAAACTCTATTCATCGCCCTAAATGCTTTAACCCCCCATTGTGCCACTCTGACTGGCTAAATGCAGCACTGTGCTAAGTTTTGCATATCACAGCTCTTTTGGGAAGGGCAGGTATGATTAGAGATCTCAGTTAAATAATCCATCCTAGCAGTCTTACTGTTTTTCTTCCCTCTTATCATTTCCACAGTTTGCAAATAATGTAAGCCTTTTAGGGATTAAAATAGAAGTCTGTTTTAGGCGATTAAACAGAAAGTCGAATTACTCATTTGCATTGACATTTAGCAGACAGAACTTACATTACAGTTTACAGTCTGAGCAATTCAGGGTTAATGACCTTGCTTAAGGGCCCAAAGGCTGAAACTTGGCAGTAATGGGGCTTGAACCGGTGACTTTTTGGCTACTGGCTTCTGCTTATTTATTTTACGGTTCCAAGATTAGAAAGATTACAATTGTTTGTACATATTTTTTCTCCATTATAAAAGATTACTAAAAACTTTTCTAGTACTATTATCATCCAAAAAATTTTAACATATTCCTGGCTGTGGCTTGCCAACTAGATATGGAAATCCTAAATTTAACTTAAGATGGAGCTTTGACTTGCAAACTTTGAATCACATACTTCAAAACATCTCCTAGAATGAAGGAAAGTACTGATGCCTTCATTAAAAGAACTTCCTTGGTTTTGCCAATTCTAGCACCAAAACTTTAGGGTTTTTCCATTGGGCAGGTTTACCTTGCAACATTACCTACCTCTGTAGATTTTAGAGATTGATTTGTTTTGTTCAATTGGAAAACCAGTGTTTATGTCAATATATATATGCTCTTCTGGGTCTTTTCTTAATATATCCAGTTTAGACTTTCACAGACGCCTTTGTTGATCCAAGCAGCTAAAGGTTAAGAGCCTCACTTCATTAGTGGACTTCTCAACTTTCTGATAAATAGACCAGCATTGTAACCACTGACCCAAAATTGCCTTTTCAAAGTATTCAAATGTTTAAAAACTTACTTTCTGATATAATTAAACAATCATTTCAGAATTAATCAGCAAGATTTGTAAATAGGGCTTAATGACTTTAACTTATGCTGTTTCTTCTTCCAAATGCCCATCTATCATGGGAACAGTCAGAAGATGAGGAAGACTCAATGGCTTTTCGAAGACTTCACAAACTAGTAAACTCCACTCGTCGTGTGAAGAAGAAACTCGTCAGAATGGATGAAAACAAAAAAAACACATCGAAAGGTTAGAGGTCTAAAAACAAATGCTCAGGCGATTCATATAGTTGTATAATAACTGTAGAAATGCTAAAATGATAAGAGAAAAGCATAAATTATGAATAATTTAATAGCGATGTTTTTAGTTGAAGTTTTAAATTAATACATATTGCAGTGAAACTGTAGCAGAACAACAGCATTTAAGAAGAGTCACTAACTATTTACAATTTAATTAAAGCTAAAAATTGTTGTTTGTTCTTTAGACTCATTGAGTTCTGAGCTCTCTCCCTCATGTGAGGAAAGGGCCTCCTTCTACTCAGGAGTGCAGAAGCACCTAGCTGAGCCAAAGAGTGATGGGTCGTTGTCGGCTCTGCATGAGCAGCTATGCGTGGACGGAGACTCAGACAGCCTTACCACATCTCCTTCCTCCATTAGCCTGGATGGATACAGTGACCTTAAGGCCTTTAAGACTTTTCCCAGTAGCCAGGGGCTGTTCCATCCCCCTTCGGGAACTATCATTGGCACCTCTGGCATGGAAGCAGGCAGTGTCTTATCATTCTCAGAAGCTGAGGGCTACTGTGAGGAGGAGCCCAGATTGAGTCGATCTGTAACAGAAGGAGAAATGAGATGGGTTCAGAGTCCCCCAAAATATGGGGTGAGTATAAGCACTTTGCGGTCTAACATTTACTGTAATCTCTATTTACAGTGACTACAAATGTAGTTAAGGAGCCAAAACATGTTTTTTCTAGTTTGATTCTAAAAACAAAACAGATAAAGGATTGTATTTACAAACTAACCAAGTTTTTTAGTTTTGAAATGTATGGGGGTATGTTTGATCAAAATGAGTCTATAGAATTATAATATAATAGAAAAATACGTCTCATTTTAATCAAACATAAATAGAAGTTGTTTCTTCTATTGTTTGTCTGGCAATCTGCATTGTGTAAATATAAACAAATTTACAATTTGAAATAATGCCTGGCTGGTTCCACTTTTCCAAAGTGGTAGATTCAGCTCACACTTCCCAGTGGTTAATCAGGGCAACTTGTGAAATAAAGCATGGGTAATAGGATAGAAATTCACAATAGTAACAATTCTACACACAATTTAACATTTTCTTTATATACCATATAACAATTGTCTACTGCAAGAGTTATTTGTGAGTAAACACCTGGAAAATACAAATGTAGAAGATCTCAGACACTTTTTAACACTTGACTATATTATCCCTGAGATAAGTCTAAGCTTTTATACACATATGTCTAGTCTGGTCTTAAAAACAATACAAAAATGTCTCTGTAATTTCTCTGCAGAGGGCTTGTAGCTTTGGAGGATTTGATCTCCGAAACCAATCTGCATACTCGGGAGACAACAACTGCAGCCCCAATGTAAGTACCAAATGGCTACAGATATTGCACTGTTCTGTCAGTAAACTGTAATAACTGTAGTTGTGCCATGTTTCCTCATCATTTCTACACTTTTATTTCATTGTGCCTGTGGTATCTCATTGCAGAGTGAGAACGGAGACAGAAGCACCAGGAGAGTTGTGGTGCGGTCACCTACTTCATCTCGTATTTTTCTTGAGAAGAAGGTAAAGTCAGTGAAAGAGACCATGAGGAAACACATATCCAAGAAAAGCAGTGCTGCTTTGTTTGAGCAGGTATTTATACCACAGCATGTGGACAATGGTTATAATGGAACCATAATGTTTGTCACTTTAAAATGTGGAGGTTTACAGCCTACATTAGAAATGGTTAATACTTGTTAGGGTTATTTAAACAATTGTCTTCCCAGGTTCACACTAAATACAAAAAAATTACATATTAGTATTTAACTGAGTGTATTACAGTCTTTATGTTTATTTGCTCTCTGTGTGGTAAGACAAGTGTTACCACACAATCAGCTTACATTCATGTCATATTTTAGGCATGGTCTTCCGTCTTTTAGGAATGGACTTTGAATATGTTTCCATCATTTTGCACAATTAGGCTTAAAAACACAACAAGCGTTAACTGCAAAGAACATAATTGAACTGTTCAACAACCCAAAAGCACAGTATATGTCAATTCCAACTAAAGCAACACAGATAACAAACCATAATTTCGTATTTTCAGTACAACAGAATGGGGAGTAAAAGAACTGTTACAAACTTTCCTGCCTCAAACATTGCTCAAGGGCACATGGCTTTAAAAATAAAACACCAATACATGCACAATTATGTGCGTTGTCATGCAAAACGTCCTTTTTCGGAGGTGTTAAGTGCCCTCTACTGGTAGCATTTTTAAATGACTGGATTGTATAAAGCTTTGCTATTTCTTTCTTTCCATTTCATTCAAGTCAAGTCCATCCAGATTGCCTGACTCTCCACAGTCCACCCATACAGACACAGACTCCCTGAAACAACCCAAACTTAAATCTGGTGGATCTGTCGAGAGTCTGAGAAGTTCCTTAAGTGGACAGAGCTCAATGAGTAAGTCTGAATGAGTGATCAATACAGCCGCTATTTGAGATCATGTTTGAAAAGTTAATTTCTGTAATATCTGATTACTAGGCGGACAGACGGTGAGCACGACAGACTCATCAGCAAGTAATAGGGAAAGTGTGAAGTCGGAGGATGGTGATGACGATGAGCTGCCCTACAGAGGACCTTTCTGTGGCCGAGCTCTTGTACACACAGATTTTATTCCCAGTCCATACGACACAGATTCCCTTAAACTCAAGGCAAGATTGTATAAAAATATTCTGAGTATGTATGTATTCTGTAAGGTATACTTAATGTATTTTTTTATCAATCAAGGTCAAGCAGTGGCAAATTGGCTAGAGTTGAGATTGAACTAACAACTATCTTAACCACTGAGCTATGTGGTCTCACACTGGTATACGTTTAAATGTTTGGCTTGTAGCATTTTTTATCCAAAGTAACATACAATTGTGGCTTAATACAATTTAAGTAAATAAGGGTTAAGGGCTTTGTTCACAGGTCACTCTGTGGCATTCAGGCTGTTGTGTGGCTTGAACCAACAGTCTTCCAAATATATTATTCTCCAAGCCACTGATATTTTAAATATTATGTTAAATATGAACTATTGTCTAATTCCATACTGTTTAACATTCTTGTTCCAGAAAGGGGATGTAATAGACATCATCAGTAAGCCGCCCATGGGTACATGGATGGGCCTTCTAAATAACAAGGTGGGCACGTTTAAATTCATCTACGTCGATGTGCTGAATGAGGAATGCGGAAAGCCCAAACGCAGTATTAGAAGAAGAAAGAAGAGTCAGCTTCCCAAACCCTCTTCCGTGGAGGAGCTTCTTGAGCGGATCAGCCTCAAAGTAATGACCTTTAATAACACCACAGTATTACCTGCTTTGAGTACACATTTACATCTGGCCTGTCACATACAAAAGTCTGGTCTGAACATCAATGATATAGGTTATTAATAGTTTCTATATTGCATGAATGTGTCCCATATGGTTTGTTTTTGGCTACTTTGGCGGTGGTGGGGTTTGAACTGACAGCGATTTCATTAAACCTTGGGAGGGTTTAGCTTACTGCCTGCATCGACAGCTGTCTCAGTATAGAGGATTCTAATAAGACATCCACTTATAAATCAGATAATTTAATGTAAGTCGCTTTGGATAAAGGCACCTACTAAATGCTGAAAATAAAAAGTATCAATACAGTGCACATGGGAGCTACTTTTTTGCGCATCAGCTAGATGAGTAGCAAAACAGGTTCTACATGCTTAAATTTCTTTTTTCTTGTTACTGTAGGAGCACCTTCCCACGTTTCTGTTTAATGGCTATGAAGATCTGGAAACTTTTAAGCTACTGGAGGAGGAGGATCTGAATGAGTTGAACATCGGAGACCCACAGCATAGAGCAGTGCTACTGACTGCAGTGGAGCTGCTTCAGGAATATGACAGTAAGTGGAACAGTAACGACACAGTCCAGTTTTTTGTAATTCCTTCAATTTATTATTTTGGAAGTTACAAGCTTGAAAGTTTGAATAATTAGCTGGTAGCGGATTTAATTATTTAATCATACATACTACAATCTATTTTTTGATTGTAGTATGTTGGTGGATTTTATTTAGCATTATTCAGCAGGTACAGTAATAAATTTTGCTTGTTTTATAGGTAACACTGACCCTGAGCATTCTGGATCCTCCGAAGACTCTGAGGAAAAGGTTCAGTCTGAAATCTTAGCCCCATCAAGCGATTCCCCCCGAGACTCAGGCTGCTATGAGAGCAGTGAGAATCTGGAGAATGGTAATTGCAGCCTAACCCATCTGTGACTCTTCAGCTGCAATGCTCCTCTGCTCTGTGGGCTGCCTGGGTCTGCATGTTTCATATTCCAGCCAAAACAAACTTGTGTGTGCATTTTGTGTTTGATGAGCACGCTGTAGCATTCATCTCAGCACCATCTCGCCCTTCCCCTGTGCTCTTCTTTTCTCTGCTGTGAGGGCTGGATGGGTTGTTTCATTTTTCTTCTAGTGCTTGTCTGTGTACTGTTTGCCTTCAGACATGTCAACCACATTCATCATCAACAACCGAAAGGACCAGAAACATGCTCACGTTCTCATCTTGTTCCAGTGCTGACTTTGCATTTACATTCCTGTTTGTCTGTTTTAATAATGACCAAGTTGTTTCTGTTTAACCAGCAGTATTCACTGGTAGATTAAACATATTATTCTGCACATTTCTGCTTAATTTAGTCATGTAAAGTAATAGTGCTTATGGCATCCTCTTGTAAATGTCACTAGCCCATGTGAAGAATATTTTTCATGCTTGTAAGATATCTTTTTTTCAAGCTTTTGAGAGCTTGTTCTTTTTCGGTGTATATTTTTTTAGTCAAAATAATATAATGTTAAACATCTTCTGTGCCTGAAACCTCTTTCACAATCAAAGTACACAAGGATTACATTCATACATTTACATCAATTGTAACAATGTATTTTTCTTGTTCAGGAAAAGTTTATAATCAGAATAAGAAAAATTTTAAATATATCTTTAGCTGCCTTAGTGTTTGAGCAGTTAAAAAGTACCATCATCTACGATTTTCTGAAAGAGAGAACCTTTTGTTATTTTCACCTCTATTAAAGATGAAAGCTGGTTGTATAGTGGCAGAAACTTTGTTCAAATGTTTTCAGTGTGAGTAAATGGCATTGTATTTAAAGCATTTACTTGTCCAAAAATTAAAATCTTAAGATCAGAGATACCCAATTTGATGTATTCAATATAATTATGCTATCTACTGAAATTATCTGGTTAATTTAGTTTTAGTAAAAGTATGAAAGTGTAACATTTGAAAAAGTGTTTCCCTTAAACAATTAACACATTCATCCCCACAACAGATAAACACAACAGATTTTCATTAAAAAAAAACTTCCTCACAACTCATTACTTGCTCATAAAAACTTTTGTGAATATAATTAGATTAGGAAGTATAAAATAATTCTTTACTCACTCATAATGATGTCAGACTGTAATTATAAATGTGTTGAGATGAAACAGAAAC
>JAYDZG010000011.1:13970995-13995476 GCA_034509265.1 Microcambeva bendego
CGATCTTAATAGATATACCTAAATATTACCTTGATGTTAGCAAATATAATTTAATTAAAACCAAACTGTTAAATAATCGACCAAATGTAAATGTTTGAGCCCATGTAAACTATTTAAATGACTAAGAATGCAAAAACAATAAAAAAATCTAGTAATTATTATTTATGTTAGTCTAAATGTACTAATATACAATACAAAATATTAAAAGTTTGCTATAGACCTATTTAATACAAGTGACATGTAAATGTATGAGAATCGTGTTCAATACTGTTTAAGTTAAATGTCTAACATCATCACAGGTAATTTTGCATGTCCAATCACCTTTTTTCTCTTTTGACTGTGAAAGGAAATCATGCAAACTCCACACAAAGCAGACAAATTAAGACAAAAAATATATGCCAAATATTTTTTATTTAAGCTATTCAATTTACAGTGACATTGTACAACCAAACTTGCTAACTTAGCTGGTGATCTTTCACTTTATTTTCAGTCACTCTTAAAAGATTATAGCACTAAATGACTGTATGGCAATGTTTGTTGCATTGTAATCAATCAAAGTATTATATAGCATCTCATCTCATCAGCATATCTTACTACATAGTCTATATAGGCTACAATAATAATTTTAATTAGGTTGTACTTTTTAATTTAGGTTGGATTATTGTGTATTCTGTCATTATTGAATCTATTGTTAAATAGGGACTTCACAGCCTAGAATGAAGTGGTTTCTCAAACAGACCCTGCCTAACCAGGTCCAATGCCTCTAGTGCAGTGCCCCAACTCAAAGATATACCCCAGGCTGCGTGGCCATAGTTGTGCACCAGCAGCACCTGGCGATCCTGAACTGTTAGCCACTCTCTTTCAAGACGGATGATCCTCCTGCCTGGCCTTAAACCCACACACTCTTCCA
This sequence comes from Microcambeva bendego, assembly GCA_034509265.1. NCBI lineage: Eukaryota > Metazoa > Chordata > Actinopteri > Siluriformes > Trichomycteridae > Microcambeva > Microcambeva bendego. The sequence continues at coordinate 13,971,906 of JAYDZG010000011.1, forward strand.
GGACCCCACTGCTCCTCAGTGATGGTACCATATCACTGCAGCGCTTCAGGATGCCTTCACTATCTTGCTTATCCACTTCAAGACTCCAGTCGTTTCGCTGCTGCGTTCCACCCAGAGTCACAGAGTCTATGCCGGGGTAGATGTAGGAATTTCCATCGTTGTCTCTGACAAAGTTCTTCAGCCATGGAGCACTTACTTTAAGTATCTGTCCTCGCACTGGGTAGACCTGTTCGTCACCCACTAATAAACGGGAGCCGAGGCCTGGGCAGTTCACAATGACGTCATAGATCTGGGCAAGCTGCTGAAGGTCTGTCACCTCCTGTTGTTGGATCTGGCCACCAGCTTTTAGAAATCTAAAACAGATCAAAATTGATAACCTCACAAATGCACTCTTTAATAAATAAGCACAGTTTCCCATAGACACACTACAAAATATCATTAAATGCCTTCCTAGAAGAACAGAAGCCGCTGTTGGCCAACTTATATCAATGTCCCTAGGTTTAGAATGGAATGGAATGTTCTACAAGATCATAGTCAATTGTCCACATATTATGTGCATTCATATTTAAATGCAACAGAAAAAATGTCAAAACCAATTTAAAGCTTAATACACATGACAACAATATACTTACCTTTTCTTTAACCATGGCAGGTATTTAAGGCTTTCACATTTAATCGTAGTCAAAGCTTGACCAAACTTGTGGTTCGGAAATTGCTTCATTTCACTATCTGTCATGACACGAAATCCAAACACATGATCAGCCCAGTAAGGCTTTTTATTACTAGGGATCTCCTTAAATAATTGGTATCTGAAAAAGAAACAAAACTTGAAAATACAGTATTTAACACACATCAATAAATATCTGATTTGTGATGACCAAAGAATTCCACAGCACCCTGAACTTAGCAACACTCCTGCTTGTGAAGCCTGTGGTGATTGCACAATGCCTAGCAAGTGATCAAATGTGCCCATAAACCAACGTTGCTGACGTTCCAGAGGGATATCTAGAGGAGGGACAGTAATCACCACTGTGTTTTGGGAGCACTGTTTTCAATTAATATTTTTCTTAAAAGCCTTACTCAAGACTTCCCACCTGGATTCTCTTGGGGCAGCAGAATTCCAGCAGCTACATCACTGGTAGTGTCTGGAGAGAGGTTCTTAGCCAATATCGTGACGGAGCAGTGAGGTAGAGCCTCTGCTATACACACTGCTGAAGACATGCCAACCACACCTGCACCTATGACGACGACTTTCAGCCTCTTCATGTTGAAATTCTGATTGCTAAAACAGATACAATGCATGAGTAATTCAAATATGTAACTGTTTATTTATATGGTACATTTATTTATATGGCACTTATTTCATACTCAGTATCGGGGGATATTGGCCAAAATCAATGGATTGTATATCCATTGAGGGGAAAAATGTCAAATCTGATTTGATACCGCTACTTTATGTGTCACACTGACTGGCAGTGCATCAATAGATCCACACAAATGAGGTAGTAGTACATGCAATCGATTGCTGGCTTCAGGCATTGGCAATGCCAATCAATGAGGTGGATCCTGAAAAAAGAGGCAGGACTTATGCTGTAAGAGAGGAACATATCCAGTGTTTTTTTGCGACTGGGCTCATTCTGATATTGGCAGAATTATTTATTTGTAGATTCACGTACATTTTGTGTGGTTTTATTTCTTTATTTTCAAAGTCTAAGACTGGAGACTCAAACATACCGAGTGACAGTCATGTGACTACAACAACCATAAACTTCCTGCAGCATTCTTTCATGTCTTTTTCCCAGATTTGTTTGTTCATCACCCAGCATGTTTATTTATTTTTAATCACACCCATAAAAGCTTGTTTGCTCCTATTTGTCTAGTGATGCTCGTGCCTGTCTTTTCTGACTTGTACTTTTTCTGCAACCGTTCGGGAAGGTGAGCGTTCTAAGAAAAATAAAACTAATAAGTTAATGTTTATTTATGAATGGTAGAGTTTTAAATACTCCCTGCCGCTAGAGGGCACCAGTGGCCGCTACTTAGGGTAGAATTTCAAGGCTAGCGAATTTTTCCGAGTTCTGGCTGTCTTGTGTACGGTAAGGTCCTGAAAGCTTTATATTGCAATGTCTTGGCCAGTTGCTGAAATAAATTTACACAACTTGTTAGATAGTCGATGATAGAATAGTTGTAAACGTTCTCAAGCTGTTTAAAATATCTAATTTTCTCGGTGTGTCAATTTCAAATAATGTTTTTCGGTTAGTATTGCACTAGCTGGCTTTCAATGGTTGCGTTTCAAATCACGCAACACGCACTAAATAGTTAGCAAAAACAAAGGCAACGTTGCTGGTGATAAACGCTCTCTTACTAAATGAACTATGCAGTTTGAAACGAGACCCATGATTACGCGACAGGCTATGTTCACCAGCTGCATTTAGAAATAACTGTTTTATATTACAGCTTTATAAAGAAATAATTAAGATGCTTACCTAAAAGTGTGTCAAATAGTATAGTAGATGCTTAAGACCGACACAAGCTAGAATGTACTTTATTATAACCCGAAACTTTGAAATTAAACAAAGGTAGTCTCTGTAAACCATCTGCTGTGATGCAATGGCTTTTGGGTAATGTTCACGTGCTTACCGAACAGATCAAAGTTCTTTTGGACTAACGGGTCCCTTGTGTAAAACCATCGTATAATTGATATTTAGAAAATTATTCTTTCATGTTTGTGCGAAGTTAAACGTGTTGTGGGGTTTTAGTTACGGGAGATATAGATACATCTATATCTTATATTGTTAGATATAGCATATTTGCAATTAATATTTCTGTCATCAAATTATTTAATACATTTTAATAAAGTTTTTTTTTCTTTCTTTAAATATGGTTGGTTGTCCTAGTCCTTTCTGTGAAGCAAAATGTAAGCAAGTGTGTAAAACATGTTAAATGTTGGGTCGAAATACTAATATGGCGTATTGGAGACACCAAAATAATTTTTATTCTGCTTTAACTTCCAGATTAAAGTCGAAATAAAGTAGTTATGGATGTTTTTCATTACAAAGTACACAAAAGAAAGATCTTTCCCTAAGGTCCGGATGAAAACCCAAACTCTTACCTATTGCAGAGAGGAAATTTACCTGGCTTGGTCAGGCATGGTCCACCAGGTCTTAAATTAGAAGCTGCTGAAACATGAAACATTTAAACAACATGGATTTGAGATGCTGTTGCATAAGACAGAAGCTCTGGCACAAGAATAAGCTCAACCATTCATCATTACATAAACAGAAAAGCGCACACATGCTTTAAGTCTGCACATGAGTCTGCAACACCAAAGGCAATGTAAAGGTGTAAATTTGACGGTTGATGGTGATGTTCATGTTCTGGCAATGTCTTATTTTTTGCAAAGCTTTTTAATACTGAACTTTATTTAACAAATGTAACAAAATTCTTCCTAGTTTTTCAGGTTTACTTGCCAATATTGGCAGGGTACCGGTGTTTCATTTAGTTCTTAATAGGTTCAGTCAGATTAGCTGTATTTGCATGAGCAGAGAAGTAGCAGTTACATAAATGATTGAGTTCCTAGATGTCTCCAACATATGTCCCTCTTACAAGTGTATGTAAACTTACCAACAAATAAACCTGTTAGCCTCATCAATTAGATTGTGGTACTGGGCCTGATAAGTAAACATTTGTGGTAATTAGTTATTTTATAGCTGCAGTTTTTCACTGTTTGCATAGCATTTTCACAGACTGCAGACAAATAATCAATATTCTTAATGAAATTGAATTGCTGTTGTATAAACTTCTATTGCATAAGCGTTAGGTTAAGTAGAACATGTTCATTTCTTATTTCATGAAAAAATCTATTCTGATCCTGTTTTTTTCTGTTGTGAACTTGTAGGTTTGTTGCTCAAAAAGCAGAATGTGTGAGCAATCCCAAAATCACCCTCAAAGCTTTTTAAACTTTTTTTCAAAAACCCACAAGAACACAATCCTCAGTAAATTTGACTCATTGAGAAAAAAAGAAATACTGTGTGACATAACACTTATTGTGGAAGATGTGCACTTCAAAGCACACAAGGCTCTGTTGGCGGTGAGCAGTGAATATTTTACCTTACTGTTTACTGATGAAGACCAGGTTGGCCAGAGTATCTACAGGCTGGATGGCATGGCTGCAGAGGCGTTTGCGTCTGTTCTGGAGTTTATCTACAGTGGCAACATATCAGTGGAGGAGAGTGGCACAGAGCAGCTGTTGGAGGTGGCCCGTTCTCTAGAGATAAACGACTTGGTCAAAGCTCATGCAGATTTTCAAGTCAGCCGTTCCGTTGCAGTGCTGAGTGAAAGCTCGAAGGTAGAAGATAGCATAGCTGCGACTCCTTCCAAGCGAAAAAGAGGACGGCCAAGAAAATATGTAAACACCTTTGTAGAATCACCTCAAGACTCTGTTGAAAAAGAGAAATCCAGTGCTGAACCTGCAAAACCTTCAAATGATTCATCTGTGACTTCCCCTGAGGCCACTAAACTTCAGAACCCTCTCGCAAGAGACTCTGATGATTCTGACTACGACCCAAGAAAGAACACACCTCGGCATGGCAAACGGGAAATTAGGCAGCCAGTAAAACTGAATGGCTATAGATTGGGAAATGAGATTAGTGAGCTGAGAGTACTGGCAAAGAAGAACAGAAGGAGAAAATACCCATTAACGGAGCCTTGCTGTGATGAATGTGGCAAATTGTTTAAAAACCATTTGTTTTTAAAAATACATCAACGAACTCATACAGGTAAATCTATTTATAGCTTGTGAAAGTTATTGGTATTTAGTAGGTTGCATGGTTGTTGTGATTTGTGGTCTTTTTGCAGGAGAAAAACCATTCAGTTGCGATGTTTGTGGTAAATGCTTCACCCAGAAACAATCAGTTTTGGCACACGAGCGAATACACACTGGAGAGAAGCCATTCGTGTGTAACATTTGCTTCAAAGCTTTGTCTACAAAGCACTCTCTGCTGGAACACATGAACCTTCATGCAGGTGCACCAAGTTGAGTTTTATAATCCCATTTCTTACTTTTTTGTGTGACTGTGTACAGCAATTGGCTATTTTCTATGTTTTTTTTAGAAAATAAATCATTTAGCTGTGATCAGTGTGAGAAAACGTTCAGCCAGAAGAGGCAGCTGAGAAGCCATTACAGGGTTCATACAGGAAAGGCATTACCCGAATGTACACATTGTCATCACAAGTTTTTAGATGCAGCCCAACTGAAGAAGCATCTAAGAACTCACACAGGTAACAGTCACCATAACATATATATAATAATCCATACTTTCAGTCAGATTTGTTCAATGTTTTGTTCAGATTTGTTCTATTACTTTTTGATGTAGGTGAGAAGCCATTCACCTGTGAGATTTGTGGAAAGTGCTTTTCTGCCAAGAGCACCTTGCAGACACACATCAGAATACACAGGTAAATTATGTTCACTACATTTTATGGCCAGTAGTATTTTTTTTTCTAAATGTCATTTTTAATGACATATATAATATGATGCCTGAAACACCCTCCAAAATTTAGATGCAGAATAAGTGTGAAAACTTGAAAATTGTGGGGGGGGGGGTTTAAATCAACAACAAGCAGGTGTATTGATAAGTGAGGGAACTGGGTGTGAGAAATGCAATCTAAATCTCATTTACACAAGGAGTAAGGTGGTCAGTAATTAAACTCTGAGCTTATCTCAGATGGACTGTCTATGGTTCAGCTTGTTTCATGGAATTACATCGTGTTCTCACGGAAAAGACAAAAAGGACTACCCAGATGGCAAATGCCAACAACTGACAGGGTAGGGGTATTTATCAAAGTGCCCAAAGCATGGCTGTCTGGTACATTTGGTTTTAGAGAGATATTCTGCTGTCAAGGTACCGTCTCTTGAAGTCTGTGGTTATTAAAATAAGATGATCCCAGGCATCAGTCTGTACATAATGAGCAGTAACTTCACAGACGCATAGCATTCAGATTAACTGGCCTGCCTGGAGTCTACATCTGTCTCCAGTTAAAATTGTATTGTGCATCTGGAAGAGAAGAATCATGAAACTGCTAATAGGCTTAAGTTTCATATCAAGAAAGAATTAAGAAAAGTTCTAAATACAATTAGGCTGATCCGTGAAAACATTGAAAATCTTTTATTTGACCTTTCATTACTGCTAACATACTTTTCATCTCTTGGGAAGGCCATTCTAAAACACTAATTTTAGCATGGTTTAGCTATTTCAAAACCTTTTTTAACTTGTGTATTGGATCAGTCCTACTGGTAGGTGAGTAGCACTTGACATTAGGTACAATCATAGTGCACCAGTCACTTGCCTGTAAACACTGACATCATATTTATGGCAAGCTTGTTTTCTTGTTTTCAGTTCCTACATAAGTACAAGGCTTCTTTTACCCAGTTAGCCACCAAGTTTTCTGGCATAGCACTGTGTATAATTTTTTTGACTTTATTTACATTTTATCTTAATTAGAGTGGTAATGCAATGGTTACAGTTCTAAACTAGTAAGCTGGGGAGAACATCCACACAGAATAGACCCAGACCCCACCTGTGGATCAAACCCAGGACCAACTTGTTGTGAGGTGACCGTCCTACCCAAAATCAAAATCATTTTACCTTGCATTTAACGTTTTTTTCTGCATTATTAACAAAAATGGATTCTACTTATTTATTTTGATTAAATTAAATCAGAGGGCTTGATTAGTGCCATTATAGATTAATTTAGAATTGATTGAAGACCCATGCTAACTGCACCCTGTTTTTAATCTGTTCTTGTTTAGAGGAGAAAAGCCATATATGTGCAACATCTGCAACAAGTCCTTCTCTGATCCCAGTGCCAGAAGACGCCATGTTGCCTCTCACACAGGAAAAAAACCCTTCACCTGCTCTGTATGTAATCTATCTTTTGGTCGACTGGACAATCTAAAAGCTCACATGAAAATCCACAACAAGGAACAGTCAAGAGAGGAAAATAATCAATCAATCTCAGAGGATAATACAACTGGAGCTGAGAAAATGCACAACATTGTGCAGCTACAACAGTACCAGCTACCCACTCACATCGAACAGGAGATCCAGCTGGTTGTCACCAGCGAGGTTGACAGTATAAACTTGATGCCGGTTCAAAAGCCAGGCATCAACATCCTCACAGAGGGTATTGATGAAGAGTTGTCATCACCAGACCATGCTCTCTTTACTCAGCCCTCCAGCCAGGTACAAAACCTAGCACTGGTTACTCAAGATGGACTAGAACCCAGTGCCCACATCCAGACCATGACTGTGGTCGAAGGACAGGCGAGCAGCGAGCGCTCAGAGCAAATGCAAGTCATCACGCTGACAAAAGAGGCCATAGAGCAGCTCCAGGTACAGCATGGATCGCCACACAAGGTGCAAATAAGCCCACAAACAATTCAGCAGCTCCAGGTGATCCAGCAGAGCATCCCTGAGCTTGCTGCAACACAGGAGCCATCTAAAAAGCCCAACCAGATTCACTCTGGTGCCATTCACATCAGCAACCAAGCTGGCCAGCCGATATCCATCAGCCAGACCATCGAGCAGATTCCCAGTACTCAGATTCAAGGACAGACTTTTCAGATCCAAGCAGGAACAGTCTCATACCTTTACACCACAAACGTGGCACCACAGACCTAAAACATTGGACTCCGGCTTACAGAGTGGATGAATGTCGGAACCTGAAGAGTTTCATTTCTGTAGTAGTATTTTTACTTAATCCTGAAAACATTTATATGCAAGACATCCTGGACCAATCTGCATATTTAAGAAAATACAGTCTACCCACTGCAATGCTTTTTGGTGGTGGATTATTCAAAATCAAGAAAAAACAGACAAGTTTTTAACCTTGGGTTTTAACATTACCTCCTGCGATCAGTGTGTCACACCACACACACACACACACACACACACACACACACACACACACACTATGCCCTGGACATTTTTATTTACTGCAGTGATTATGCTTTCATGAAATACTTAATTTTCAAAGCTGTTAAATATTCAAAGCTATTTCACATTCAATAAATCACATAGTTTAAATCATTATTTAGTAACTGTTTGTCCTGTGTTCAAAGCCTATGGTCGGACATTTGAGTGTCTCACTGCATATTCATAGAATTACACCTGTTGATTTCAGATAGCTGCTTGCTTCACATGCTGGGCTTGTTGCCCAGCATCCCACCGTGTACTCAGCAGACGACTGTGTGGCAGACCAGTAGGGGGTGCTGTATTAAGCCAGGTTTGCTTGGACATTATATGATCTCTTCACATGCGTCTGGAGATTTCAAACAGCATGAGCAGATGTTCCAAACCCCCACCACACACACACACACACACACACACACACACACACACACACTAAACATACATCAGAGTGCCTATAAAAACTATATAATCTGTCACCATAGGATAAACTTAAACATTATTATTGTCAAGTCTCACACCCACAAGCAATTGCCATGATTTTGAACATTTTCCACTTGAAATTACCTTAAATCCTGACTTTTTTCCATGTGTTTTTAATATGTGCAATCAGTTCAATATAAAACGTTCGCACTTTCGACATTTTTAATATTTCCTAGCATGTCAAATTCAGCAATTAGTGCAATGAAATGTGCATCGCCTCCAGGTTTTAAAATAGAAGTTGATGGCGATATTTTGCAGTAATGTTTTTGATCTGTAGAGGGCGATGGAAACCTTTTTATGACATTTGTATTACTGTTTTCATGCTGTAGCTAAACGAATCTGTTAAGGCTGCAGCCTTTTTGCTCAGATTTCTCTTCATCTCAGACTCACAGGTAATTCCACAAACATACACTAAGATAACGATATAAACATCTGTTCAGCCACACGCGTGAAGCCAGGCCCTATCAGACCCTATTCAATCAGACACTATTGCTTCTGGAGTTCCTTTAGGGAAACCAAAGAAGTTCAACTAAATGTGTTCCATTATTAATTCTACAGCATCCTTTAATACAAACAAGTGTCCTAATTACTAACTTCGCACTAATTAGTTAAATTGTATATTACGTCTATTAAACGAAATAGACAATAACTTGGCATTGGTTTTTTGTTATTTTTATTGTTTTGTTGGTCGAAGAATTGATTTTATCTTCCAATTCCGCCCTCCGTGGACTTGGCTTAGAAATAGCTCCACATCAACTATCACTTAGATACAACCTAAATGCCTCACAGCATGGCCAGCTCTTATCCAATCAGAACAGAGCACAGTCAGCCAATCCCTGAAGAGCACTAACCAATCAGTGCACAAGGACACTTTCTGTCACTGGGGTTGGAGACAGAATTTTTCTCTGCAAAATGACGTTCTAAACATCTCACTTCCACACAGTCTTTTAAAGCAATAATTACTTGTTCCATACGATCTGTACATTAATAATTAGGTACACTGTGCAGCTTGCAATAAAACAGGAGAACGAAGAAGGTAATAAATGCATTACAATCACATTTCCAGTTGGATCATGCTCCCTCAGAAAAGCTGTTTTCAAAAGTTGTCTTGAATTAAAATAATAAGCTGATACGCCTTTGCCAAACAAAATATCTATTAATTATTCAAAACCATAACAAATCCCACTATATGTAGGTTTTCTAGAACTATTATTTTAGCAAAATCCTAGTTGGATTCCAGTAAAAAAAAAAATTGTGAGAGAATAAATTGAAGGATTAGTAGAAGCACTTGTATCAGGATTAAAAAAGATCATTCAACCTTATGAAGACACCGGTCATAAATACTGTAACATATGCAGTAGAGAAATACCTCATACCTTTATTCGGAGACGGTGAGTCTGGACTCCCAAAATCACTGTCTGGACAGGGCACTAATCCACTACAGGGCATAAACACACTCTCAAATGTCCAGCGTTCCTGATGTTTACCTTTTTTAGCCCTTAGCAGACACCCTTATCCAAAGCGACTTACATTACAATAATAGTCTGAGAAACTTGGGGTTAAGGGCCTTGCTCAAGGGCCTACAGCAGCAACCTGGTAGTGGTGGGGCTTAGACTGGCTTCCTTTGGATTACTAGTCCATTACGTTAACAACTGGGCGGCACAGTGGCTGAGTGGGTAGCACTGTCGCCTCACAGCAAGGAGGTCTAGGGTTTGATGTCCAGGCTGGGAGGTGTGGGACCTTTCTGTGTGGAGTTTGCATGTTCTCCCAGTGTCTGCATGAGCTTACTCCAGGTGCTCCGGTTTCCGGAGAATACATGTATCCACTAAACCCCCAACTTTCGTGGGGCTCTCAAGCTGCATGTTTATGCAAAGAGATACTTCTGTTAACAAAGCGGTTTTGTTAAAAGTTAAATGGAGTCTTCTCTAAAATAACAGCACTTGACACAGTGTGCTCTTCAGCTATAAATCTCTATTACATTACATTGTTACACAACCTTACACTGGCTTGTATTACTATACCAAAAAATCCGTAAATTATTTGCCACCATTCCAGCTGTATTCCTGCAATATGAATAAATTATTAAACCATTAAAAAGCAAACTTAAAAATGTTTTGTCAATATGCTGTCTGCATGTTAATCAAGCGTTTTTTTGTAAATCTGTAACTTATTTTTCTTTATTGATGTAAGGGTTTCATGCTTCTGTATAAAGGCAGACCAGATAACAAAAGCTTCAACAAAAGCTTTTCTGTCTTTATTTAATGAGCATGTATAGTTAACCATTTTGGAATAAAGTCTTTATGCATCTAACTGCCACTCACGTTACACCATAGTCCTTTTTCCTAAACAATCAAGCAAAAATATATTAACTGTACATAAATATATCAAATGTTCATACCTACATATAGATAAGAAACTCTTTCATGTGTTTTATGCTTGGATGGGATTCTCATCAGTTAACCATCAACTGACTATCAGTTAAGAACATCTACAATCAGTAGTCCACAAATCACCGTTTTCTGTTCGTATTCTACTTACTGTAGAATTTGGGGATTTGAGGATATATTTAGACACAAGCAAATACTTTTGTAAGTCCAAATGATTTAAATGGCTGTTAAAAATGATGAGTAGAATTGTGCTACCTCAGATGTTTAATTAATAATTTTTATTGTTAGTGACACATTTTAGCTCCTCACATAAAACTACTTTTCAATCCTAGGTAAATCAATCCTAAGTAAAAATGACATAACATACACATAGTTCTGTGCCACGTTTTATTTACACAAACCATACCATACTTAAATTGTCCAATGCACAAGAAAAATCCAGCAAACAAGTAAACTATAGGTAAATAGTTGCAGTGGCATACAGTGTGATACAGAAAACGCTTCACCTTTCTAAGTAGCATTCAGCTTATTTTTTTTCTATAATGCACTAAAATGTAACCAGAATATGTTTTAGATTAAAATATTTGAAATAAATATTCTGATTTCTCCACAGCTAGTTAGACTACTGTTTTATTACAATAGAATGATGTAAACAGTGAAGTCCACTAACTTAACATTACTCTTTAAAAAGGTTATAAATCAGTGCTTTTTCAATTCTAGGTGCAAAATGAATGGATCAATGATCCAACAATGAAAAATCATCTACTGTAAGTTTGTTGTAAATAATGACAAGGGTTTTTTTTGACTGACACTTCTACTAGTCAATGTAAAACACAGTTCATATAAGCAGCATAACATATGTCAGTTGCAGCTATAGTACTATGATTGTTTGCTTCTCACGTGCAATGTGAAGAGCTTAGCGGCATATTGCCATTTGAGCAAACATCGCTACTAAACGCACAGTGAAATGTGCAAATATGTACAAGAACTAAATGTGTCAGTGTAGTCTTAAAAGCTTATAAATGGTGATCCTCCAAATGTGTACAATGCAGTGGCAAACCACCTCACCAGAGTAGTTAAATGATTGAATATGGTAAGCATTTAAATATACACAAACACCAGAAACTATTTTTTTTTTTATTTTCTAGCTATTCTAGATTCAGGACAGGCCATAAAGGATGTGAAACATTATAGGATCTGAAGTACTGAATACAATTCACTTTTGACAGCTTTAAAAGTCTATCAGAAAAAGAGCAGATTATTGTACATTACACACTACTTCTTTCCCTGGTCTTAACTTAGGGCTCTGTAAAAGAGGAAAAGGGTACATCACATTTCATTCTATTCCCTTTTAATAATTTACAAAATAACTAAGTAAAGGACAAAAACATTTTAATTAAGAACATTTTTTTCTAAAGTGTATGTAAACAGGTCAACAATTTACTAAATGATGACCAACTTGGCGAAAGTGTTAATAATGTGACCATCCTCAAACACTGATCTAAAACGGTCTATACCTATTTCTTTTCAGTAAACTAAGGGAATATATGTTGATTTTTTTTTTTTTTACAAGAATACATCAAATAATTTTCCAGCTCCTTAGTTCATTCAGTTTAGACTGAATTGTCAAATCTTGTCCCGAATCATAAAGTCAACCTGTAAGCGCTATTAGATCAGTCATAAAACCCTTCAGATTATTTAACATACACAAGCTTAAGTATATTAAAATTCATAATTTATAACCATAAACTATTGTCTAATTAACAGTATCGGGCCCCATTTAGACCTGGCTTTAGGTAATGTCAGCTGTATTGTGTATGTATAATATTTGAATAGGAATCGGAGTATGTGAAAAATGCAAGTGGGGTAAACTGAAGATAAATTGGCCATGACTGTGTTTAACTACAGTTCCTGTCATTAATACAACCAAAGAGTAAAATGCAACTGTAAAATCCTAATAAACAAACAAGACCTCTGTAATTGTCATGTATTGTACAGTATATATTACACTGAATGGTACTGAGCTATATGGTAGTAATAGAAAGCTATGGTAGATATGGTAATCCTGGTTGTCTCAAGTAGCCATTTAAGATACTATAGACACATAAATGTAATTGGGTATTTCTCTTACTGTTGTTAAATATATTGTAAAGCCAGGTGAAAATGGAGCCCAAGCTAAACATTTTTTCACAGTCAGATAGCTTTTTATGAAATATTGTTCACTTGGATGGTATGTACAATTTACTTAAATGATCAGCCCAGTCACTACTTTCATTTGGCCAAGATGATCAGCCTGGTACCCAGCTGTGAGTTGAGGCTTGTTTGGTGCTTGACAGACTCCCTGAATTCAGGTTTGCATTCTGATTAAAAATGAGCTGAGGATCAAAGTTAAACTCCAGATCATCTGCATCCATCAACTCATTTCGCATGATGGTGTCCATTTCACAATCAAGATTACGGCTGAAATCTTCAATATCCAGATCTGTAGAGAATCTGTCCTGAGATAGTGACTGACCACTGGCTATGATACTATTAAGACCTGACAACAAGGAATCAGAGGAGCTGAGATGCATAGAAGTGCTCCTGGATGGAGACTGTTGAAGATGCTGTTTGATGTAGCTTTGGTAGTCTGACTCACTTGTTGACCCCACTACCCCATTCACCCGCCATCCTGTCTGTGAAGACTTGCTAAGTCCCACTTGCCCTCCAGTCCTAGCTTGCAGTGCAATGCGACGGGAACTTTGACAGGAAATGGAGGCACTAGCCTGCGACATCAATGGGTCAGATTGAGTAAGTAGGACATCACTGTGGCTATGAGGCTCAGAGTCAAGTAGATCCTGTAAATTCTGCTTCTCAAAGAGGGAGCCACAGGTAAATATAGCCTGTTTGTTCTCCTGGATAGTTTGCATTGGAGACTGGCGCAGGGTTGTAACAGACAATGGGCAAAACATGGAGTTGACACCGTAGCTGCCAGAGGGAACACCAAGACTGCTGCCAGAAGAGCTGAAAGTGAAACCAGGGCTTTCCTGTTTGCAGACAACATTCTCATCCTGACCTGGAGATTGTGACACAGTTAAACTAATGTTATCAAGCAGGTCATCCATTAGGCTGTCCTTGAGGCCTTCGTTAAGATTCATGGTACCTGCAAGGTCAGCTAGACGGGGCAGCTCAGTAAGGCCAGCGGAAGGAGACATGCTGCTGGGACTGGAGTAAAACATGGGCGAGAGGGGAGAGTCATCGTCAGGAGGGTCATCCACTTCCAAGTTTGCCAAGATGGGAGATAGACGGCCACTTATAGTGCTGGCATTGGAGTTAGTGCGAGAGCGGAAATCTGTCCAGGCATCAAGCTCGTCGCTGCTGCGAGATGTGGGACTCCCTGAGCTCCCATCCTGGGCAGCCTGAAAAGCAGCCTTTTTCTTGGCAGCACGGCCACGTGCACTTTTAATCAGTTTGCTATTATTGTCCATAGAAACGGCACGTCTGCGTGGCACTTTGCCACCCTTATTGCCATCTGGGTTGACCATCCACCATGAGCTCTTTCCTGTTCCTTCATTTTGCACTCTGACAAATCGACTGTGGAGTGACAAGTTGTGTCGAATAGAATTCTGTAAAAGAAAAGGACAACTGTTTATCTCTATGTTAAATGTTATGTGTAACCAATTTAAGAATAATAAATGTTTCTTTACAATGATGTGAATACAGATATATGTAATTATTTGTAACACTGATAAAACATGATATCATACTGAAGAAATCTAAAAACTACTCATTTTGTAAAAGTAATAAAAGCATCAGTCTAGAGAAAATATAGAGGATTATTTTTATCTTTTTTCTCCCCTTCTCCAGTATTTCATGGTGTACTGTACAGCATTTAAGCAGCATTTAGCTAGCATTTAGTTTTTCTTTTTTCTTGCTCTCTGACAAATGTCACATTGTTTATGTAGGCTGTTCATGTTAGGGCCATAACCTGCAAAACCTGGCAACTGGGTTCAATTTTTTTTTTCATATGGAATAACACTAACACTTGAATGAAAACTTTAGTACTACCCACTGCATCCTCTTCAAACCACACAGTCACACTATTGACTCTATTCTGGTATGGAAAATGGGACTGGTATGGCTGAATATGGTTGTAATACAGGAACATGGGTCCTAAGGCCATTTTTCTTGCTGTAGTATTTTAGTTATAAAACCAGAGAAGCTGACAATGCAGTGTCTTCTCCCCCACCCTGCAGAGGACATACTGCCGGCTTCAGACAGCAAGCATTGGACCTTTTCCAGGCTACACAAAGCTAACTGTCAAACCCCCTGCTCCTCATATTCTGCTACACACTGACCTACATACTTTCCATCAGCTGATTGATTGTGGTGCTCCTACCAGCAGCCAATAGAAGCTGGAGGTGGGGACACAACAGCCAATCAAAATCCTGCCTCTGATTAAACTCTCATGCTTTTCCCTTTGTTAAATCCTTCCCAATTCAAATGCAGCTATATACAAAGCTCTGAAATCTTTATATTGCCAGTACTGATACAAAAAAGTGGTATAATATTAATTAGACATGTTTCAATCGGTCTGCATTACAACTTTATGGTGAAACACAACACTGGTAAAACACAAGTATCTTAGAAGTCACAGGCTTGAGAAAACGCAGGTGTCAGCTGTGGTGGCCACACTTTCTGGTGCTGCAAAAACATTTCATTATTAAGGAGTAATTATATTTTATGGTTATTCTGGATTTTGAAATGAACTTGGTGCTGGGTGGCTTGCTGTTAAGGATTATTTGGACTACAAAATCGTTAAATTTATATGTACAAAGTACTAGCAAGGTTTTTGTTTTTGTTTAAGCCTCAGTTACAAAAATGTATCCTTTTTACAATACCATTCAATGTTGTTAACTTTTTTTGGTCAGGATTATGTTAAGTCTGGTGCCACCTGGAAACACTGGGTACAAGAAAACAATACATTTGACAGGACATCAATCAAACACTTGTTACCTAATGCTGCATTAAATACATGATAAACCTTTGATAAGTATTACACAAAATATTTGTCAAAGCCCATGGTCAGGTGACCAAATCTTGTTAGCCATAAAGTGTATTTAGACATTTGCAAATAAAATGAGAGAAGATTTTATGTTTGTTTCCTATAAGAGACATTTTTCCCCTAATAATATTAAGAAAACTTGATGTTCATTCTTCATTTTCATATTATTGTGTTTCTTTTACAAAATTTTATCAGGTGTACTGGGAGCTTTACAGGGCAGTAGGCATCCAGTATTAAAACGTTTGCAATTGTGAATGCGGGACTAAACCCTTGAGATACAAACTTAGTCTGATTAAAACAAAATGGGCTGAGCTAGGTTTATCATTTGCAACCTTGTGGCATTTATCAGGTTACTAAAACGCCCTTTTGGTGAACCCCTGGCATCACCCATTTATCACTAAACACAAGTACTCATGGGTGACAAAAAAAGTTCTACTAACATTCTAGAGTAGAAAACACAGTCTTGGACAAAACTGAAACACAAACAAAGTTTAATCAATGACCAAAGAAATTAACTGTCTAATACCCTTAGTGTCTAATACCCCTTTCCAACAGACGTTCACATATGGTACAGTTATTCCACAATCACACAATTACCCTTATTAACCAGGGACTACGTGTACAACACGATGACTGAATGGACAGAGCAACAATGCATGTAGTTGATGGGTCAAAAAGAATTGTCACTGGAGATGATATCACTTACATATTTAAAACCCAGTAGTATATTTTAAATGCATGAAAAAGTACTGATGATAATATTGTTGTTTACAGGTTTTGACTAAGGACTCTCTGTTGCTGGTGTAAATGCTGCTCTACATTTAGTGAACCCACAGATCCCCAAATGAACAGGATATCAGAAGTAAAAAAAAACTGTATTACTATTTCACTTCTTACTGAATCTCTGCTTAAAATACAACGTCTCCTCAGTGGCAGAGGTAAAAGTAACTTTTTACTAGTTTAGCTTGTTGTGTGCCTTGTACTGGGTGCACATAGTGTTTTGGTGCTGCCAAACCCACCACAACTGAAATGAATGAAAAGACAAACTAATTTAATGAATGTACTAAGATATGTTATAATACATAATGCCCTGTACACCTACCTTCCAGCCTGCAGAGCTATTGTTGTCACCTTTGTCCTTGAAGTATGGCACAGATCTGACCATCCAGTCATAAATTTGAGCCAGAGTCAGTCTTTTTTCAGGTGAACTCTCGATGGCTTGTGTAATTAGATCTGCATAGGAGTAATTTCCCCATGCATTTCTGCGGGCAGATGATTTTCTGGGCTGTGCAGTTGCCAGGGTGGTAACGCTAGAGTCACTGGCTGCAGCAGGCAATGGTTTTGAGCTGCTGGGATAATTAGAACTCTCTTCGTCTTTGCCATTGGCAGCAGTATCTAGTGCTGGATCATGGGCATCACATTTTCGGCTCTGTTTAGCTCTCCTGTAAATGTTTTCCTGACATGTCTGTGTAATTGGACTGGGATCATCAGGGCAGTTCTGGTCATCGTCCTCTTCTGGAATAATCTCGGACTCGGTCGGTTCTGACTTGGCAGTGTTGCAGTCCGGACGAGGCAGGGGCCATGTGCAAGATCTGGGCCTTTTCTGGGGCTCAAAGTCCGGATCTAAGTCCAGGTCTGATGTTGGATGTCTGTCATCGTCGCCACAAGCCTGTGCCATGTCTCTGGTGTGCGCTTATGGTCTTGAATTAGAGGATGATCAGAGGATGCTCTTGCATTCCATTAAGGAAGCATTTCACTGCAGGACAGAGTCAACTTTACTGCTACGGTGTTGTAAAGATTATCCAAGGGAATCTTTTGCAAGTCGTGCATATTTTCGTATTGCTTGTGAAAAGTGCATTAAATGCGTATCTTATTTCTTGTGCACGTTAGGTGCACATTTTGGTAATTCACCTTAAGATTTTTTACGAATTGCACGAACTAAGTGTTTTTATAAACGCAATTACTCAACGCACAGTGAGATTAGAGCTAACGAGGACGATCCAGATAACGTTGACCTCACTCACTGTGGCTGCCACACTGTGAATGTAGCATTACATTACGTCACAGACAACAAGAAATACGTTGTGTCTAACATAATTTTTAAATTAAGCTCGTACACTAATGTTTTCAAGACATCTCAATACCTCATCAGAATGAAACTGGACCGCGACCCTGTGCCCAAAAAGCGGGAGCGATTCAACCACCGTGCAGCTTTATGACATTGATCAATCCATAATTCGTAATCTACGGTCCCACGCTGTGAAATACAGTATCTTCTGAACAGATCGTTTTCTTGGAACACATTTGCATCTGCATAATTTCGATCACATTTTGCGCGCCACATCCTGTGTAATCCAGCTAAAGAGGTCTAATAATGTGCTGCAACACCGTCCGACTGACCGACCCGACTCCCTCTGCAACAAGGAACCGTTCAACATTAAAGCACGCCCCCTGCATTCCGCTATTCGATTCACCTCTTTAAATAGCCTCTGATTGAAAGTACATAATGATTAGTAAGATCACCGTTTGACTTACTACACGTTTGTACTGTAAAAAACCGCCCATGTGTCCATACAATAAAAACACCGACGAGAAGTTTAAGATAGAAGTTGGTTCTCCTCAGCTTTTGCTTGTTAAAGGGTTGTGGTGTTTAGTTCGCTCAGAGTCAACTCTGAGTCGGCTCTTTTGGGTGAACCTCTCAATATGTATAATATTTAAGTTCTTCAAGGTTTTTGTTACGTAAGTTTAAACGACATTTCAGAAGATAATGATCTATTAAAATACACACATACGTTCAAATTGTTGCGACAGCTGTTTGTGATAGATTATCATTGTACGGTGATACATAAAAAATAATAAACGTTGTTTATTATTAAGAGTACAGTAATACCTTTTCTAGCTTTGTGAGTTATAAGTAAGATGAGTCATTTACAAGTTGCTGATAACTGCGTCAAATCAGTTAATACAATTAAATCTATTGTGATTAAAATTCGACTGTTGTTATAGAATCGATTTAACTGAATTGGCTGAATAGATTCTGAACGTTTATCACTCGCTTGGAGCCTTACTTACCCCGCCCATAATTCACTGACGTCACAATTACCTGATTGGCTTAAACACGTGTTGTCAAGCAGGACGCAGGTTAGTTAACTTCAGAAAACATAGGCGCCATTTTTAAAATATTCATTCCATTCAGTTCCCTTTGTTAGTGAAAAACACCAAAATAACTACATTCACGTACAAAATCATGTTAATTTCATGGAATACACGCAAATCTTCATTTAATAAATCAACTAAACTAAAAAGTGTTATGACAGTGTTCTACTAAATCTGCTTTATTATAGTTTAAATTAACTGATATTCATAACTGATCAGGCATACAATGTACAAAATAATTATTATACAGTTATTATAAATAGACAATAATTGGTCTGTAGTTTAAAAAAACAAATTATTAAAAATTATTGTCAAAGAACTCTCAAGCTGAAGCATGTCAGTTTTACACTTCTCACAAAATCGTTACAATTATTGTCTACTGAGGCATGGCATTCCACCTCAGGTCATTGAGGCGTTGGGGTAAAGATTCACAAGCTTCTACACAACGACTCAGGTCTGGAGAAAGTACAGGACACTCAATTTGAGGTACCCCAGTCTCAAGCAGCCATTCCCTAATAATGGAACATCAATGAATTGTTAATGCAGAGACAATGACTGGATTCATTAAGTTATTAAAGTAGTATGGGCTTGTCATTGTACCATTCACAAAATGTGGGGCAGTTCTGTATTAACACCTGCCCACCCTGTAACACCACCACCACAAAAGGCTTGTCTACTGACTAAAGTGGCTGATGCATATCACTCTGCTTTGACATCGTTGGCAACCATCATTTCTGCCCAACGTGAATCGACTCAGTCAGGTACTGTTGCAGGTCATCTAGCATGCAGATCACACTGTTTTAAACAGCTTCGAATGGTCTGACAAGACAATTGGGTGCCTGTCATCTCCCTTAATTGTGTCTGGATGTGTGGGATTCATCTTCCAGTTCAGCAGGGCAGTGTTCACAATGGAGCGGTCATTAGTGTGAGATGTGGCAAAAGGACCACTACTTCTATGCCTTTCTGTAAGTCTCCCCGAATCTCTGTTGCAATCTGCTCATGACACACTGTGACACACTAAGCTTAGTGCCCACTTCCGTCTGAGAACATCCTGTTTGAAGTCTCGCAATGGCAAGGTACAGTTGATAAATTGTTAGGTGTCGTCTTGGTCTCATGATGTCAAAATGTGGACAGCATGATGAAGACTTTTTAAATACCAATTATAATTGAACCAGGAAATGGATTGGTCGATTCGTGCATCAAACACTTGTAGGTAATTTTGCCAAAAAGCTCCTTGATAGAGAACAGCAAGTTGTGCAAGAAGTATTAAAAACTTTGAACAGTTGGACTTGTGCATTCAAAAGTTTAGAGACATTCACATGTAAAGGTTAGAGTGCATTTCAAGTTCATCCTGAAATTTCACCCGAAAGCCAAATATCCCCAACTTTTTGTGAGTAGTGTATATACTGTGCTGTACAAAGAACTATGCCATTTTGTAGTGAAGTGTAGTGAAATTATACAAATCACAAGCTGAAAAACATACCATGACCGCAGAGAAACATGACATTTAGGAGTTAATCATGAACTACAAAAAACTATAATTAAACTTTCCTAGATCTTAAATGCCCAATTCATTTATATCAGTTAAAAATCTAGCTAAACCACCAATATATTAGTAACAGCTATTAATAAAGCTCATTTTTCTAGCTTTGTAAGAAAAACACTGTACATGACAAAATTGTATATTTATCCACAAAAATCAACTGGGAACGCAACAGCTCTTCTTTAATGTAGGTACAATACTGTATTATTTAACTTTAGCATATTTGAAGTATGTTTCACAATGTCACTAACAAAATAGTTTTGTATTAAATATGGAAGTATGTTACAATTTATGTATCTGCAACTAATTAATAAAGTAGCATGGAGTAGAAGGGACATTTATGTAAATTCTAAGCTATAGGTACTTTTCAAAGTAGGCACTTCCTAGTTCCTTAACATGCATATACTTTCTTTATCTTAATTTAAATGGCAAATAAGCTGCATTCACTTAAAGCCTTTCCAAAGCTGACATGATCTCACATTCAGAAAGCTGCAAACGCACCTGATTTGTAAATCAGGTAGCTCAAACAAATATAAAATATTCTTACTTGCTAAAAAGTAAGACAAAAAATGTCAAATACAGCAATCTCTTTTTAAAATCATCTTTATAACAATTAATTTATTGTGCCATGGACAAAATAACTTTTGAATGTAAATAATTTGTTAGTCATAACACATTACATAAAATAAATGTTCTTTATAGATGTGAATGGTATTGCTCTAAACACCACATGCCACCTGTTCCAGCTCAAGAAACCTCAGTGCTGTTAAATAAGACAACCAACAGAGAATGAAGCTGGATAATTGTGCACAAATTATGCCTCATTTAGTGCAATGTTCTTTTACCTACCACTAAGAATTGCATTAAAATTGCAAAAGTTGCAATTACAACAACACACTATGGTACTATTTACTGATTACACAGTTTGTAGTGGATAAACCTAGCTATGTTTTATGTTTATTCCTTTTAGATACATATTGATTATTCCATTTTGCTGATATGCCAAATAATGTGTAAATTTGGCAAATAAATACATTCCAAAAAGTTATTACATCATGTCCACAGTATAAAGTGCAGCAGTTTTAAATAAAATTGTTTATAAAATGATCCCAATATATTTAAAAGTAGGTTAATGGCATTCAAAAAAGTGTGAGTGATCATACAGGGAGTGCTATGAAGGGTGCTATGAAGAACTTCGATCGCCTTATACCCAGTATTCCTCCGTCTGCATCTCGGTGAGTCGTGAAACTGTCCTCTGGAAGGCAAAAACTTCTTCTTCACCCGTAAATATTGACAGTGAACTGGCTGCATCCTGTAAGGTACAATAGCCAAAGAGATTAGAGCAGGGCAGTAATTAGCAATTTGCTATTTTTTGTGTTATCCAGTCAGCAAGTATATACATTCATGCATATCAGCTTTTGTGGTGCTTAAGCTACTATGTATTAGTTGCCAATATTGTATTGTGAAAGGTCTAAGATGAACAGGCTAGACAGAAAAGGCCAAGCTATCTGTAAGAAACTGCTTAAAAATCTTAATTCCATAGTTGCTATCAATTAAAGAAGATTGGGCTATATGTATATAGGCTAGTACCAACAACCCCTATACCAACACAGCACAACAAAAACTAGATATATATCATCTATAGGTGTTGCTTTTGCGGAGTATGTTAATATGTAGATACATTCAGGATCAATTTCAAAAGTGAAGTCTGGAGTATTTTATGTATAAACAAGTTTAGAAACAACAATATTGAAGTAAGTATAAATCCAGCATCTATTAGAGCCTCCAGGTCTGGTACAGTCAAATTTAAAAGGAAACCTGGCAATAAATTAAGGTTTTGTGTCTAGCTATGTAATGTAAAAATAATTACACACAGTTCTTAGTGTTTCTTAATAGTAAACATCAATAATACCCTTTTTAGGCCCAGGTCGTCTATTAAAATGTGGCTCTCATCATCATGGTGTCCTTCATTCACAAACAACTCTTCTAATGGCACCTCGGCTTCTAACACCACTCGCACCTGTGAAATAATGCGACAGTACTGTTTGAACTGTGCCTTAGCGTTTAACTAAGAAACAAATGACTTGTCCATAAATCATATCAATTTTTTACCTTGTGGTCATACAAAGCATCAATGAGCGTTATAAAGCGCCGGGCCTGGGTCTTCTTATTCAGAGTCAGTAGTGGAATATTCCGAATGAACACTGTATCAAACGTCGTGGAAATTTTAATGTAATCACTGGCTCCTAAAGGCTAACATCAAAACATAAGCACTAGTTTTATTACCTGCAAAGTGATTATTAATAAGAAAAGCAAGCTTACCCTGTCACAGAGCTCATCGAATGTGCAGTCTGCAATGGTCCCACAAGCTTTGTTTAGTATTAACGTCCTGCCCTGGACCTTAAGAGACCTGGGCCTTGTAACTAAAATGGGGGAAAAGGTCATTTACATTTTTAATGTAATTCAACAAATCTTGATCTTCATATTTTTACATAAACAAACTTGTTTATTTGGGTACACAAATGATTAATATTTTAAATAATTCATAACCATACAAAACATTAGCAATTACATGCTTATGACAACAAGAGCTTAGGGGAGGGCCTGTTATGTTCCAGCATGACTGAACACCTGTGCACAAAACAAAAAATCACTAAATACATGACGAAAAGCTTGGTTTACAGAACCTCCAGTGGTCTGCACAGAGCCCTGACCTCAGCACCAGCGAACAGCTTTGAAATAAACTGGATCATCAGTTAAGGCTTTCTTGACCATCACCAGAACCCAGCTCCAATGTACGTTTAATAAGATCATGGTCATGTGTACATAAGGGCTTAGATTTGTGATTAAGTTTCATACAGAATAATAACAAGCATTACAAGTTTGCCCCCCTTTACTTTGTTGCAGGTTAGAGCTGACTAAGCATTTTGCCATCAATGCTGATTTTCTTTAATAAAACAAATCATAAAAAACATCAATGAACATTGGATA
>JAYDZG010000011.1:14015634-14028809 GCA_034509265.1 Microcambeva bendego
CGATCTTGCATGGAGGAATGTGCCAAAATACCAGCTACAGTGTGTGCAAACCTTGTGAAGACTTACAGGAAACATTTGACCTCTGTCATTGCCAACAAATTATTGAGCTGAACTTTTGTTTTTGATCAAATACTTATTTTCCACCTAATTTACATATATAAATTCCTTAAAAATCCTACAGTGTGATTTCCTGGATTTTAGTTGAAGTGTACCTATGATGAAAATTACAGTCCTCTCTCTAGAAGGAGAACTTGCAGAATCAGTGGCTGACTAAATACTTTTTTGCCCCACTGTATCAACCAGTAGAAAACATTTAATAAACGTGTTGATATGAACAAATAATTGTGACTCAAGTCTAAACCTAAAACCAACAGTTATTGGGAAGTGACTCAAGTCAATTCAGTTACAGAGTAAACATCATTATGGGACATTTCCTGAATGATTTTTAGTAATTAGTTATTACTGAAGTATTAATTGAAGTATTAAACTTCATTCAGCTGCCTGTCAGTGCTGTGGCAGGTCCAGTTTCACAGTGAAACAGCCTGCAGCTGGGATTCCAACTTTGATCTTAGTGGCAGTGGGCTAGCATAATAAGCCAATATGCCACAAATCAAATGTTCACTTAGTCAGCTACTGTGATCATCAAAAATTTCATGGTTCTTGCTTTTAAATATTGAACACTTGGTGCTGCCTTGTTCTTATAAACACACACATTTAGCAGATGGGGAAAATATAAAGTAACTAATTGATGATTCTTGGCAAGGGTGGTTTGTCCTACCCTACCCTTCTACTTTACTGTATGTGCGGCAAAATGCATTTAAATAATAATTAAAAGACAATATAAATGGGAACATGTTCATAAATAATTCCATGCATGCCAAAATGTATGTTTTAAAAAATTACCATGTTTTAAATATTTTAAATGTCCTGTTACTGACATAAATGTCATGTTAAATATAACATAGACAGGTTTAAATATGTCTTGTTTCTTGCAGTTCTTTCCATATGGTGATGCATCAAAGTTTGCCCAGCATGCCTTCAGAACCTTTGATAAAAATAGTGATGGCACTATTGACTTCAGAGAGTTCATTTGTGCCCTGTCCATTACATCACGAGGAAGTTTTGAGCAGAAACTTAACTGGGCCTTTAACATGTATGACCTAGATGGAGATGGTAAAATCACACGAGTGGAAATGCTGGAAATTATAGAGGTATGCTATGTCTTCCTACATCTAATAAAACCATTACTTCAACTGGTATAAGGTACTACAGTCACTCTGTGGATTTTTTATACGTGTCATCGAATTAAATGTAATAATTTTATAAGCTACAAATACAAACACAATATTTACCTCCAATACAAGCAAACTGTTGAGTGTCATTTAGTTTACATATCATAAAATGGTGTTCATTAACCATCGCCGTAATATTATTAAGCATATCCCTGAATTGGCCCGAGAGGCATAAAAGTATATTGAAAAGCGGTCCAGTATAAATAATATCCACTCATGTTTTATTGGACACCATCACTGTTACAGGGGGTCAGAATTTCCTCCCTTTTACTTAGCCAGATCAGCTTTTTGTTAGTTAAATAAAGATTCAGGAGAATAAACACATTTTAGAATTTTTATTGCATCTCAGAAAATGACTCAACTGTGTACATAGAAAAATAGTTGATTTGTGCCGTTTATGACAAAAAATATTCTGCAGTGTAACGTCACACATATATTATAAAACAACAATAATAATAAATGAATAGTTTTGTGGGCAATATCGGTTATTAATATTTTTATCTCCTTGGCTGATTAAAGTGAGATCCATTGTAAATTAAACATGTTGAGTTTACCTTTGTTTTTATACTTAAAGCATGACATTATGATTGAACATTTTGTCAGTATTTAGTTTTTTTATACACTCAACATTTAGCACACACAACCTCTCATTGTTACATACCAACACAAATCATTTTAAGAAATGAAATTAAGAAAATCCAAAAGTTGTGTACTAGGTGCCCAATCAAAAATGGGGAAAAAAAATCCAACTTGTGTTTCTTTGCTTTAAAAGGCTATTTACAAAATGGTTGGCACCGTGATCATGATGAAGATGAACGAGGACGGGCTGACACCAGAGCAGAGGGTGGATCGAATCTTTAGCAAGATGGATAAGAACAACGACGATCAAATCACCCTAGACGAGTTCAAAGAGGCAGCAAAGAGCGACCCGTCTATTGTACTGCTTTTGCAGTGTGACATGCAGAAGTAAGGGTATGCATGCCAGCATGCTCTGGACTGAATATGTTGTAATGTTTGATTCATGTTCAGCCATTTCCACAAGATAAGACAACTATATATTTGGACTTTTCAGATGAACTTGCTTCTTGCGGTCGAAAAAAACTAGTATGCATGAGAATGTCAAATGCTAAAATTTAATAATATACATTTAATTTCGAAACTGCAACAATGTAAGATGTGCAAAATATACGAGTCACATTATTTTCACTCTCACATTCATTGTTAGTCAGTGAAGTGATCCACGGTAGGCATCTCATGTCTAGCTATACTGCTTACAAACCATATTTACCACAATAGCTGCTGTATGTCCTCTATGTTGGTTTGGGTATTACAAACAAAATATCACACTAAATGTATCAAGTTCTATTAAAACAGTATGTTCAGCTTTGATCTTAAAAGCAACGAGAGGAGAGGGGTTAAATTAGCCTCCCAAATGTGCTTGTACTTGATTATAAACGTAAGTTATTTGCATGCATGTATTATGTGTGAAGTCTAATCTCTAACTCCTTCTTGGCAACCTTGAGAAATAATATAAGGAGGCCTTATAAAGAGCAGCAATGCTATAAATGATATGTGAGATTTACATGCGTGATTCATCAGCCCAGTTAAAATACTTCTTTGGATGCATGTGTTTCCCAAAAAACAACAGTGTATTTGTATAAGCTACCTGTAAGGGCAATGATATGTGATGCATCTTGTCTTGGACCAGTTTAGCTTTTATTTAACTCTGACAGATCTACATTTCATACTTTAAAACAAACAGCCCTGTATATATTTTAATACATATATACAAGCAGTTGCTGGTGAATATGGTACTAACTGCCCATACCAAAAAATCTGACATTTTAGCATAATAAACTGTTACATGATGACAAAACTGCCTTTCAAGTTACCTTACATTGCCTTTTATTTATTTATGCATCACTGTTTGCATGCACGGATGCTTGTAGATTTGTGAGATTTTTAAGTTGATCACGTCTATTCTTCTTTATGAGAGATTTCCTACTGCCCCTCCATTCTGTAAGCAAGACGCAATCCACTACAGATAGGTTCAGTATATAAAATTAGCCTAAATGTGGTAAGTTTCTATCGAACTGTTTTTAAAATCTTTCTACATGTCTGACATTTAAATAACCATTTTATATAGTAATTTAAAGCATATTTGAAATGGAAGATGAAATATATTTGTGCCACAATTTTGTTTAGCCACTTGAAACAAACATAATTTTCTTTTAAATGAAAACTCTATAAGGAAGTAATTCCTTATCTGGATTCAGTAGCACCCTGGATTACAGTGACATCAAACCATTAGTATCTCAAATGTTTCAGTTAAAGTTTTCTTTAATGCAGATAAATGATACCATAAAATATAGCCTCCAATATAGTTTTACAGTTATGTATATTATTATTATTATTATTATTATTATTATTATTATTATTATTATTATACATGGCTCTTGATATTCCTAATGGCCATTCATAAAATTGTTATTGAATCGAATCAAAAGGGTTTCCATGTCAAGTTTAAAAATCATTAAACTTCTTTTCTTTTTAAAATTAAAATTTCTCAACCAGATTTTGTATATATATTTTTCGTTTTTCGCTTTGCTTTCAACAAAATTGGAAGCATTAAGCCAGTGCGTGCACTGCAAGGCTTACATGCTACAGACTTTAGTCCCTAAGCCCTCCTTATAAAAAGAAGGGCTTTATATTAGTGTTTGTAAGAATCTAAAAATGAAGCTGTATATCTCTGCCATGTAAATATTTGTATCTAACATAGATCAAAATACCAAATTTAAAAATTATTTGATTGTGTAATATGTTTTGTGTTTTATTTGTGGCATGTCTTCAATTCACTTATGTAATGGTTGCGCTGCCAACATTGTGATTCCAATCAATAAACTGTCTATGGGCTGTTTTCAGAACATACAAAGTGTGCTTGATTTTGTATAAAAACAATGATTGCAAGATAAAATCTGCATTTACCCTTTTAGAGGAAAAAATACTAACCTTGCTGTAGGGACTAACCCATAAATGATCTAAAAAAAGCTATTAAAACAGACTCATAAATAAAGTACTTACAAGTATAACGGAAGCTGTTATTATTTAAACAGAAAAATCCTCAAAGAACATCAGAGATGCAATACTTTGGAAAGACCAGATTTCCTATTTTATAAATCTAGGAAAATATGCAAAACACTTTGGTGTTCATTAGTCTATAATAACCCACACAGCCAGCTGTGCCACTGTGCTTATAATTTGTTACTTGAGATAATGTGTCATAACATGAATTGCATATTTTTTTTAAAAAAAAGTAAAATACAAATTTCCATATAATTTTTATGGCAAGTCTGATCAGCTAAAGCAGTGATCCCAATTTTATTTTGCACCAATGGCAATATAATTTCAAGGACCTTTGGGGGGTTGTTAAAGTAGAATAACTACTACTCACAAATGATACACTTTTAACTATTTTGCTGCAACAAGGTTTTGCTCCTACCTAGGGGTGATCAGAGATAATAATATCTAAAATGTTTTGGCAACATCAATGTTTTTGTAGAATACATTATTCTAGCAGTTAATTAAATGACTTTTTACAACTTGGATTGAGAATATTTAAAGACTTCAAGTGTTTATCTAAGACATGAGAATCGTTGCTGATGGTATAGTAAGAAGTGTGCCTATTATTTTGTTAAATTAAAAAGTAAAAACAATTGTAGGAGTGTTAAAAGCCTACTATGTATGCCAAACGGAACTACAGGGGTTTTCTAGAAACTGAACATAAAACATAAATCTTCATTCATAACACCACAAACCTGTCTATTCTTTACACTATGATGCCTCCCGATCTGTTTCTCTTTCTGGATCTTGAAGCTGGTGGATTTTAATATGACTACTTTCGGGCAGATTGCTGCAAGAAAACATAGCTTATTTTAGCAACGGCAGATTTATTATAACTGGATAGAACTTTAAAGTGTTGATGGGTTTCTACCTGGTGGTCTGTGGGGTGATGAAAATAAACTGGCGAAGATGTTGACGCTCAGAGAGTTCAAGAAGGAGGTCCAGTGAGATCCGCCGATTGTGCATGTCCTAGGATGAAACAACATATATGACTCTTTACCCCGTTTCTTCTTTGGACCACTTTTGGTAATAACTTTTGATCAAAACTTGGCTCTGTCGATTGCTATGAGTGCACTGCTCATCATCTTGATTTGAGTGACTCGCTGATCTTGCTTTTCTGTTTACTAAAACTCCAATGTTATTAAATTCTATACACAATTACCAAAATACCTATTTAAGTGAATAAGGCTGGATATTTACTTGATGTATTGATACAATACTTGTTGTGCAACTTTATACTTACCATGTACACATCAAACTCATCCAGACACCGGAATGGGGATTCAGTAATCTCCCACAGGGACAGAATGAAGCAAACTGTGGAAAACGAGCGCTCTCCACCAGACAGAGAGCGCATGTCACTGACGTTATCATTCTCTTGACCTGGTGGCTTTACCTTAATCAGACAAATTATGTAAATGAAAAATTAGCATTTTCAAACAATCAGCAATTTACATTTAGTTGAAAAACAACTAACATCGATTTTCCACTGCTGATATGTATTTCAAATAAAACATCGTCATTTCGGTCTAAACATACATATTATGTAACTTATAATAACAATTGCCTGACAAATCAACAATAAATTAAAATTCTGAAAGTCATGGCACACAACTCATTTAATGCAGTTCACAGAATAAGCATTTAAGATTTAGGCACCTTGTTCATTCGTGGAAAGTTAGTGTGGGTTTGGTTGTTAGGTGTAAAGATAAATGTGTACAGTTAGTTTATCAAGTGACTGTGCTTTATAGACACATATGATAAAGTTAACAGGAAGTTCTGAATACTACATCTGCTATGGTAAATAGAAAATAATTTGAGCAACTAAAATCTCATATCAATGAAGAAAAACAAAATAAACAAAGAAAAAAAAAAAGTTCCCAAATAAATAAATGAGCTGATATAGCCACTATATTCACCTTCATTATAATAATATTTGAACATCTTCATAATTATACTTAACTATTACCAATTAACATCTTCATAATTACTTGTAAGTATTAATAATTAACAGCTTTATAATTAAAGTCCTATATTATCACTATAATGTGTATGTAAATAAATATGTATTGATTTACAAATATTTGTGTGAACATTTATTTATATATACTAATGAATGTATATGATACTGTAATATTCATTACAGCTTTACAATCATTATTATCAATTAGCATCTTAAAAATGATTTATAAGATCGATGGATGGATAATAACATGATTAAAATTATTCATAACTGAAGTTGTTGAAGCCTAACTGTTAAGGTGCTGAACCAGCAATGAAAAGGTTGTTGGTTCAATTCCAACCACTGCCAGGTTGCCGCTGTTAGGCCCTTGAGCAAGGTCTTAATTCTTAGGTAATCAGACAATATACTGTCACACTACTGATTGGATCGACTTGGATAAAAGCACCGGCCAAATGCTGCAAATGTACTGCAATGTAAATATACTGTCCTAGTACTGTTTACTGTTATTTTTCATTTCCTGTACCAGAATGAACAAAAGAGCTAAAAACCCTCCCACCCTTCAGAGGTAATCATGTAAGTAAAGAAAATCCCTGAACCAACAATACATACCCTCCAAGATTTAATTTTAAACAGGTTTGGGAATTGGGGTGGAGAAGGAAAACAAATTAAAGCAAACCTACCGAAATGGAGAGGGATTCTGTGTTGTGATCAAACATCATTGATCCACAGCAGCGCAGTTTAAAAAGAAAATTGTTGAAGTATAGCTTGCATCTCACAGAAAGAGATCTGCAACATCACACAAGAATAATGAATCAGAAAAACAGAATCGGAGTGAAACGATGAGCTTAATTTATTGAAATAAAACCCTAAATCACACACATAATAATAGAACTGCTATATTTCACAGCAACCCTTTAAATCTCCCTTATCTCAAGAACAAGAAATGTTGTTGGAAGGTGATTCTGATATGTCAGATGCTGTTTTTACTCAAATGACATTATAGTCATTTTAACTAAGGCAACTAGATAGACTTTATCATTACATACATACTTCCGTAGAATTATAATGATGTAAATCAGGGGTGTAAAACTCATTTTCACCCAGGGCCACAGCAGCATTATGGTTGCCCTCGCAGGGAAGTTGGTAAAACATATTCTGCTTTTATTTTTCTTTAAAGCTGATAATTTTGTGGCATTGAAGATTATGTGGCCTTTGAAGACATGTTTTGTTTCTGAAGCCCTTCCCTTGCAGATGGCATCTGATGGTTATTGAGCTGGAGTCAGCTCCATTATTGGCCTTAATTTGGATCGAAGATGGTCCTGTATTTTGATGGACAGCCAATCGGATCCTGTGGCTCACCACTTGGCCATTTTTTGTTCCAAAACACTCAGGATCCTTTAATAAATGCAACATGACAGTCTTACAGCATCCAACCTCAGAATGATGGCACATTGTGAGAGGCCTAGCTTACACAGTTTAACAATCCTACAGGGTTCAAAGTCAGTGAGCTTTTTTGTCAACAGTTTTAGCACAGATTTTGGCTTTTAAAGACTGTTGCCTTAAACATTTGATCAGCTGAAAAAACATGTGAGTATAGATGCAGTGGTTGCTTGAAGTTTTTGTCTCTTGTTTTTGAAAATTTCCTCTCTAGAACCTTCTTAAGGTTTAATATTTAATTTAATATGAAAATTTAATTGCCCACCATTGCTCTAAAGAAAGTTAAATAAAGATATATAAATATTGCCAGGTCTCTGTTCCAGCAAAGAAATGGCAAATAAAAAACAAAGAAGTTCTGTGTTCAAACACAGTAAGATCACCATAATAGAAAGGGTGGTAAATTGTAGTGACATTCCTCGGCTGTTTATTTACTTTATGAGCTCTTGCGAAAAAAATATTAGAAACAATGCACTTTCAACCTTTATGACAACACTCAGTCTACCTCCTTAACGTTTTATATCGTGCCTGTCGGTCAGTCATTATGTGGTCCAGACGATCAATGAATTTCTTCAGATCTCTTAACTGGCTGGATTTGTTTTTATAATTTCCATGAGCCTCAGCATACTCCCTGTCGGTAAATGATTAACGATTAATGATATTATCTTCAATATAAAAATGTGCCCAGATATGCAAAGTAAGAAGTACCTGATTACTTGCTCGTGATTACCATAGATGCTCTCCTGTGAGCTGATATTTTGGCGAAGACGTGTTATCTCTGCATCTATACTCTTGGCACCTCGATCAGAGTGTTGTGGCTCAGGACAGATTTCTTTTGCTTTTTCTTCGATGTCCTAATAAACAAGAAAAGAGCACAAATGTCATAATATCAAAGGTGAACTGATCATATATTTAGGCTGGTTTGTCTAAATTTATTCATGCATTTAATAGAATATCATTAAGCTCACACTTACTTGAGAAAGTGGCATAGCACCAGT
Organism: Microcambeva bendego; assembly: GCA_034509265.1. Lineage (NCBI taxonomy): Eukaryota > Metazoa > Chordata > Actinopteri > Siluriformes > Trichomycteridae > Microcambeva > Microcambeva bendego. The sequence goes on from JAYDZG010000011.1 coordinate 14,024,442, forward strand.
ATACAGAAAAATAATTACTCAAATAATTAGTTATGATGTTACTTATTTAACCACAATTGTTCCAGCCAATTTATTTATTTAATTAATTAAATTCTGATAGACAGAATTTTCTGGTAAACGGGAGTGGAAGTGAAGCCCTCACTCACACTTAGGGGCCATTAACATTACTATATTACAATTAATACAAAAACATATCATGTTTTAGGATATGGGAGTAAACATGCCTTGCACAATCTCTCCGGAACGGGTTAACAGTGTTAGGGTGTTAAACGTCATGTTTTCACTTATGATACATTACGTTCATGACAGAAACAGTAGTTACATATTACACAAGACTGACAAGCTCTGGGTGACAATCCTACCCACCAAGCCACTTTGCCACCCCTCTGACCAGAGATGAGGTTTCAGTTAACGGCCCCAAGGCTCTGGATCTGGCACCCACACCACCAGCTGTGCCACTGCCCAGCCTATTTAAATATTCAAACACACCAAATGTATCCAATTATAATAACTAACAGAGATTAGGAAAAAAATACAGAGCATACTGTTTAAATTAATAACCAAATGAATGATCTATGTTGCTGTGTGAGGGCGGCACAGTGGATAGTGGGTAGAACTGTCACCTCAAAGCACCTGGGGTGGGCCAAGTCCTTTCTCTGAGCAGTTTGCACGTTTTCCTGGTGTCCATATGGGTTTCCTCCCACAGTCCGAAAACACGCAGTCAAGTCAAGTTAGTGTTGCTGTGTACATGTATATTTAGTGTTGCTGTGTACATGTATATTTAGTGTTGCTGTGTATATGTATATTTCTGACCTAGCAGGATTTGTCCTCTAAAAAGACAATAAGTTGATTTGATTATAACTTTATAATTCAGCAATCAACCTGCAGAACTGAGCTTTCACCAAGAACATTGGAATTACTTGTTGATACCCTTTTCTGCTCTTCATTGTGTGCCAGTTCCTCCTTCATAGCTTGGATATTGTCCTCATGTTGCTTGAGCTTTCTTTCCAAAATCTTCAGTGCACTGTCAAGTTTACTGCACTCAGCTTCAGCTTTCACCTGCTCCTCCTGTTCACAACACAAAAAAGCACTTAGCCTTGATTAGACTTTGCATTTTTACTTTAAACCTGAGATATGGTAACCAACCTTCAGCTGTTCTGCTTCCTCTGTGAGTTGCTCTCTCTTGTTTTTTACATCTTTGTGTTGCTGATCCATTTCTAAAAGAGCCTTATTATGTTTGTCCAGTTCACCGTGTGCCTCTTTTACATTTTTTTTCTCCAACTTAATTTTCTGCTCATTCTCTAGAGCTTCTTCCTCCTAAAAAGGATTCATTGCATAAATAACATTTTAGTATATGAGGGATCTTTAAACATTTCTGCACTTTAAAATTTTGGTTGGAAATGGTGAGGGTGAGGGGAGTAATTGTAATTGGTTGTACCAAAAAATATTTTTGCAGATTACATTAAAAGGTTTTTGTACCGTTTTAAACGTCTTATATATTTTAAAGATCTCTCATACAAAAATAATGTTAACAGCAACAAAAATGTAAATAAAATCAACAGAATACAAACCAGGGAGCTTATATCTTCAGTCTGCGTTTCCTCAATGTTCTCAAGTTCAGTTATAGAAGCTTTAACCCGGGTCATAGTTTCCTGTGCAGTAACAATGTATTTTGCGTTATTAATTTATTGTCTGATTTACACCGCTTTACCACACCTATGGTCTACAGTTGGACTTGTAAACTGTAAAAGTAAGTATCCACATTTTCAAGCGTAAATTAAAGATTAATAGTGATAAACAAGATTATGTCCTGAGGCAGTTAACTTTTTGAAAACCAAAATGTGTGCCATTCTCAAAACTTTTGGTCATATTATATTTGCTTTAGAAAGTCAGCTTTTAGTGAAATTTTGAGTAAATCGGGGAATTTACCTGATTTTTTTTGCTTGATATTTTGGCACTGAGCAGCTTCTCCTCCATGGATTTAACATCCTGCTTCACTGAGCTCAAGTGATTTCGAAACCTGGCGAGTTGTGCCTGATGATTTTCCACTTCTGACTGCACTAGACTGCATGTTAAGAAAAAAAAATCTTAACAAAACATTTTGATTTCATTTAAACAAAATGTTATTAAATGCAGACATTTAGATAAAGATGAATGTATTGGTTCCCTTCCATGTTTGTGGAACTGGGAGAAACGTTATGGAGTTCTGAACGATATTTCCACACTTTTAGCTTGGTTTAATGTATTTGGTATTGGATTTAGGAATTCAACTTAAATATGTGTAGTGTCAGCCTCGGCGACACTGAACAATGGCCTGTGACACATGACCGGCAGTGTTTTGGGGGCATATTTGTGGTTCAAACATTTTTAGACCACATTTAAAATTTGTATTTTTTCACGATTACATTTACATTTTCAGTATTTAGCAGATGCCTTTTTCCCAAACGACTTACAGTACAGTTACAGTATACAGTCTGAGCAATTAGGGTTTAGACTCTAGGGCCTACTCAAGGGCCCAAGAGCAGCAACCTAGCAACGGTGAGGTTTGAACCAGCATCCTTCAGATTACTAGTCCTGTACCCTAACCACTCTGCAATGGCTGGCCTGATAGAGAATTAGTCAAGTCAAGTGAATTTACTTGAAATTTTACAATAGACATTCTCACAATAAACCCTGTAGAGCAAGCCGAGGGTGGCTGTGTAAAAATACAGGAAGAAACCTAGTGGGCCATCCTTCTTGGGTGGACAGGGGAATATTTTAAATGAACAGGATTTATACTAGTTCAAGCAAACAATACATTACATTAAACTAAAAGGTATAACTAGCAGAAACTATATGGATATATAGGAGTTCAATTATTCAGTCCAGTCTTAATAGAGTTCTGGAAGTTCTTGGAGCAAACACACCTGGCTCAGTCTCATCCATCATGAGCAGCATTGTTGCCATGGGAAAAGAGTATCAGTATACAAAATGAGCATATTAAATATAAAAATGGTACTGACCGAACTTCTGCCTCTGGATCCCCACCAAGGTATTTAACTATGACTTCATTTGCAGGGGTGTAATTGCGATTGGTATAAATCTGATCACCCTCTATTGTAAAAGCCTCACGGCAATTTCTGGGTGCCCTTTCTGCTTGCATGACTCTTCTTGCAACGGCAGCCTCCTATATTTAAGAGTTTCAAAACAAAATCAACTAAAACAAACACAACCAAAAATAAAGTAATCAAGATGGCATATAAAGAAATAAACAAAATCCACAGTTCTTACAGCTTAAGTGTAATGATTAATGCAAACTCAAAGTGCTTGATTAACTTACCCTGATTATAAGGATGCATTCAATGTTTCTCATATCTATCAAACAATTTGTTATCACAGGATTGTCAATGATGAGAGTGTCTAAAACAGATGGAAAGTCTGGATGGTGCACACCTCTAACAACATGGAAAATTACATAGAAATAAGCAACTACTTCAATTCACAACATAACAAAAGTAAGAAATCCTTAAGTGTTTTTCAGTGAACAGCAAGTCAATCCTCATAAATATACAGGTGCTTGTCATAAAATTAGAATATCAGGAAAAAGTTGATTTATTTCAGTAATTCCATTCAAAAAGTTAAACTTGTATATTATATTCATTTATTACACACAGACTGATGAACATGAAAAGTATGAGCATGTACAACACTCAATATTGAGTTTGGGCTCCTTTGGCCTGGATTACTGCAGCAATGCTGCATGGCATGGAGTCGATCCATCTGTGGCATTGCTCAGGTTGCTGTGATAGTGGCCTTTAGCTCTTCTGAATTGTTGGGTCTGGCGTATCACGTCTTCCTCTTCACAATATCCCATAGATTTTCTATGGGGTTAAGGTCAGGCGAGTTTGCTGGCTTTTTGTCTTTAGCCCGCTTCTGACGCTGTCTCTTGTTTCACAATCCTTTCCAGGGTGCAATTATCCCTATTTGTTGTACAGTTTTTACATATTTTCCCATATGTGCTTGGACACAGAGCTCTGGTAACAGCAAGCCTCTTTAGCAATGACCTTTTGTGTCTTGCCCTGCTTGTGCAAGGTGTCAATGGTCATCTTTTGAACAACTGTCAAGTCAGCAGTCTTCCCCATGATTGTGTAGCCTACAGAACTAGACTGAGAGACAATTTAAAGGCCTTTGTAGGTGTTTTGTGTTAATTAGCTGATTAGAGTGTGGCAACAGGTGTTTTAAATATTGAACCTTTTCACAATTTTCTCATTTTCTGAGATTATGATTGTTAGTTGTCAGTTATAAAATAAATAAACATTTGAAATATATCAGTCTGTGTGTAATGAATGAATATAAAAGTTTCACTTTTTGAATGGAATTACTGAAATA